>JBBPBX010009357.1:15582-39874 GCA_038048925.1 Garcialebias charrua
CAATGCATTTACAAGTACAACTCATCAATGCTGTCACCTGTCTGTGGCTCTGACATGTTCTCACTTCACGTCGTCCTGCTCAGCATTCCTTTTCTCTCTGTGCCGCTTGTCTGGACCCTCACCAACGTCACCCACAGCCTGGCAGCGTGTGTGTGTTTCTACACACAGTGAAGGGAACTCCTTTTGAAACTCCAGACCAAGGCAAAGCTCGCCTGCTCACACACTGGGAACAGATGGACTACGGTGTCAGTTCACCTCATCACACAAGTTCCTCAATGCATCTCCCATTGTTCTGTATATTTTCACCTGTTTCTATATGAAGTACGATCAGACACATTTCGTCATCAACACTTGCTCCCTCCTCAACATCCTCCTGACAACACTGCCTCAGTGTCACGGAGTACGGCTGTTTGGCATCAACAAATTTTAACTGGACCTGAAAACACTGGACTTCTCGTTTCGTGTTCCTGCTGGACTGTTCTCTGTTTCGAAGATGAGACGAGCGTGGAGCGTTGTAAAGAGCAGAGAAACTTTGTGTTGTCAAACTAAATATATTCCTGATGTTGAATCAAAACTCATGTTTTTGTCAAGAGCAAAGCTGCTTTCCGCTGTTCATTCTTTATTTATTTATTTATTTTTGCACTGGCTGCATCGTTTGTAAAGATGAGTTTCATGTTCTTGCCATAATTATTTATTTATTTCTTAATATTGCAGTGTGTATTTACACCCAAAATAAAATCCTGTACTGTTTGAAAATAAATACAATAATAATAATAATAATTTCACCAGTATGTCCACAAAATATCTTATACTGGATGGATTTTATTGAAATTTTATAAAATAATTGTAGGATTCACTTTTACAACTGTCTTAACTTTGTGGGTCAATTCAAGGTCGCCATTACAACTTAATTCACTTCAGCCAACATAAAAAATGACTTGTCTCCTATTTTAATAGCTATAGAGCTCAAATTGTGGTAGTAGCTGAAAATCATCCACCACACACTCTGTCCTGCAGTTCAGCATGAGATCCCACAAAAGGACTCTTTTAAGCTACAACTGTCATTTCCCAACACAAAATATTCTCAGTGTAAAACTGTCAAAGGCAGTGGTGGGTAACCTGCACTCCTCCAAGCATGGGCGTAGCCAGGATTTTATGAGGGGCGGTTCGTTTAAAGGAAAAGTGGACCTTGAAAGAGCAACACGCCTCGGTGGTTCACTGGAAGCCCGTCGGGTTGCCGCTCCAAACCTTTTCTCGACTCGGGTTCGAACCTCACTTGGTTGAACTTATTTTACGTTAGTCTTTTATTGGCTAAAAAAATTAAGGAGTTTTTGTTAACCACAGGCATATTAACTCCTTTTTCTTTCTTTTTATCCAATAAAAGACAAACGTAAAATAAGTTCAACCAAGTGAGGTTCGAACCAGAGTTGAGAAAAGGTTTGGAGCGGCAACCCAAAGCAATTCCAGTGAACCACCCAGGCGTGTTGCTCTTTCAAGGTCCACTTTTCCTTTAAACAAACCGCCCCTCATAAAATCCCTAGGCGGGACTTCATAGGCAAAGTGGACGGTTCGTTCGAACCCCGCAAACCCCCCCTGCCTACACGCATGCAAGGAATGCTTGTTTTTCTATTAGTCAGTACATCTGTCAGCAGTCAGTTGATACTGTGTGTGTGTGTGCATGACATGTGTGTGTGTGTAGGTACCTGTGGGTCCGCATGCAGCTGGTGAAGGAGCAGATCGACGAGCTCTCCAGGAAGCAGGCCTATCGTCCACAGGCACCACAATATGGCCGACTCTTTCAGGATCTGCAGCATTACCTCTGCAGTGTTGGACAGAAGGCAGCCGTCCAGGAGCTGCTGTCTCACCTGCTGAAGGTCCTGCAGGCCTCGCCACAATCTGCCAAATCCAAGGCAGCAGTCCAGGCCCTGCTGAAAGAGGAGGCTGTGTGGCAGAACTCCCAGCAGCGCTTCTGCCAAAAACTGATGGAGGACTACTCGATGTATCCAGATGTGGTGGACCCCGTCAGAACCGGCATCCTCCAGCTGCGGCATGGCATGAGGCTGGTGGCCTCTCAGGTGGCTACCTCTCTGACACCTCTACCAGATCTGTCCAAGCTGGTGTCCTGCCTGCTGTCCTACCCCTCGGTGTCCCCCAGCCTTCCCTCCTATCTCGCTCGAGCAGACTTTTTGTGCTCCAGGGCTTGTATTGATGTTCTGCACAGACTCGCCAAGCTTCTACCTCATCAGAGCCCTGACCTCACCCTCCCTCAGTCCTCTGCTCTGTTGGTAAATGGACTGCTGTATGTTCAGTGCCACGCCCTGTCTGTTGGAGAGTTTGGTCCTGAGACGTGCAGCCTCTTCAGACACGTCTGTCAGGTCAGAGTTCTGACACTTTCTTTGCACACTTAGCACTATTTTAGTTATTTATCTGAACAGTCAGCTCATTTAGCTTTAAGCCACTGCTCTGCCACCAACTTTTAGCTCTTATTTTGCCATTTGATACTTTTAAATAGCCTTTTGCTATGTTTACCCTTTAGCCAGTGTTTGACTACTTTTATTTTTTTAGCTAGCATTTAGATTTTTTTTTTTTAGCATTAAGCTAGTGTTTCTCTACTTTTGGCTACAGTTTTATTTTTTGGCTTTAACATATCACTTTTCTACTTTTAGCTATTGTTTAGCCTTTTGATACTTTTAGCTTTTAGATAGCCATTTGGTACTTTCACTTTTTAGCTAGTGTTTTGCTACTTTTTTTTAATTACCGGTAAGGGCTTTGGTAGTGTTTTGTTATTTTTACTTGTTAGCTAGCATTTAGCAATTTTTAGCATTAAGCTAGTGTTTCTCTACTTTTGGCTACGGTTTTATTTTTTGGCTTTAACATATCACTTTTCTACTTTTAGCTATTGTTTAGCCTTTTGATACTTTTAGCTTTTAGATAGCCATTTGGTACATTCACTTTTTAGCTAGTGTTTTGCTACTTTTTTTAAATTACCGGTAAGGGCTTTGGTAGTGTTTTGTTATTTTTACTTGTTAGCTAGCATTTAGCAATTTTTAGCATTAAGCTAGTGTTTCTCTACTTTTGGCTACGGTTTTATTTTTTGGCTTTAACATATCACTTTTCTACTTTTAGCTATTGTTTAGCCTTTTGATACTTTTAGCTTTTAGATAGCCATTTGGTACTTTCACTTTTTAGCTTGTGTTTTGCTACTTTTTTAATTACCGGTAGTGTTTTGTTCTTTTTACTTATTTAGCTAACATTTAGTGTTTTTAGCATTAATCTAGTGTTTTTCTACTTTTAGCTACTGTTGTATTTTTGGCTTTAAGATTTAGCTTTAGTTTTTGTCTAGCCATTTGATCATTTTGATTATTAGCCAATGTTTTGCTTTTTCTTAGCATGAAGTGTTCTGTTCTTTTTATTTTTAACATAGTAGCTTTATCTTCTTCAACAGTTATTCAACACTCGGCGTTTACACTGCATTTCTTTCTAAATTACATGCTGACTGTTGTGACTCTGCTCAGGCTCTGGTGAACGAGTGGGATGAACAAGAGAGGCTGAAGAGAGAGAAGGAGCAGCTGGAGGCCAGTTTGTACCATAACCGCAGCCAAACGCACGGCTCTGGCCTGACGGAGGACGAACAGGAGGAGCAGGACTTCAGGCTCCAGTTCCCCCAGTTCAACACGGTGCTTGTGGTTCTTTTATCAGTGGTGCCCCGAAACGCCCAATGTTTTAAAAATCTCTTCATTTTTTTTTGTACTGCATATGAGATATGTTACTGGGGGGAGTACCGTATTTTTTGTACTATAGGTCGCACCCGAGTATAGGTCGCATTGTCCAATTATTGCCAAAGAATTGGAAAAATCCATATATAGGTCGCACCTGAATATAGGTCGCACCTACGTCAAAATGTGGACCGTGTTTAGCTCTGCTGCAAATGTCTCTTCCACAGGAGCGCACAGCAAGGCTTTTAAGAAGATTAACACTTAAAAACAATTAATTGTTTGATAAAAATTATAGCAAATATGTGTCTGAGCTGAACTTTTCTTTAATAAATGAATAATTTTAGCAGGATAAACACCTAAAATATATATTTGTTAGCTGACATTATTGTAAGAGTGTGTCTCAGTTTAATTTTTGTTAATAAATGATTACAAATCAGCTTATCTTATAAAAAGCCATATATAGGTCGCAGGGCATGAAAAAATGATAAAAAGCCGCGACCTATAGTCCGGAAAATACGGTAGTGGTGCAGAGGTTAGAGAAAGTGAGCATATGATCGAAAGGTTGCCAGTTCAACTCCCTGGATCGACAGCAGCAAAATGTTTGGTGTGAATGGTGAAACACCCACACCTGCCTCCACCTTCATTGGCCCCACTCTGGGCCCTTGAGCAAGGCAATTAACCCCCACCATCTGCTCACCATGGAGGGGTGTGGTAGCTTGGTGGTCTGTGGTTGCGTCAGGAAGGACATCAAGCAGAAAAACAATCACCAAGTCGTCATGTGAGTTAGTTCACTGTGGTGACCCCTGGAGAAGGAGCAGCAGAAAGAAGAAGAATGGATGTTGTTGGATTCAGTTTATTTCTTAAATATCAAGTCACAACGGGCCGTAGCAGTGTCTTGTACATTATTCATCACCCCTGCTTCAAGTTTAAGGCCACAAATAAAGGTCAAATATTATGTAAGGTCTTTGCTTGTCCAGGCCATAACTTATCAGCTCAAGATAATTTCATGAAACTTGATACACACTTGTACCACCACTTGATGTAGTGTATCAATCTTTTTTTTTTTGACCCAGCTCTAAGGTCAGGGTGATAAATCAAGGTCAAATGTTATCAGCAGCTTGTTTGGACCATTGCTGTATTATATTGCTGTATAATAGATTGTTGATGGGCGTATAATGTGCTGTTTTTGCTGTACTTGTTGTTTTTCATGTGAAAATATTTCTATATTTATAACTTGCACTGTTTTATCCAGGACTTTGCAGATATCCTTTCCCAAAATAGTTTGGAAGGGCCCGCAGACGCCCAACTAAAACCCGAGGACAGAGCCCCAGAGGAGAATGCTGTGGTGGGCTCTGTGTCTCAGTCTGCCATAAACACACTGGTCCAGGTCCATCAGCGCATATGCCTGGGGTACGCCCGATCACTGTGGTACCGGAGCACAGCACCAGCAGTTCAAATTCAAGAACACCTTCAAGCCCTGATGTCATCTTATCAGATTGTATCCCCTGTGATGTCTCACTTCTATCATCTGATTGGTTAGTACCTTTGATGTCACTGATCTATAAATCAGTTTCTGGTTCCAATCATTCCATTTCCTGCCTAGATTGTGAGTTGGACCAGCAGCTGGCAGGCAGCGGTCTGCTGCTTTCTGCTGTCCTGCAGAACGTTGTGCAAGGCTCAAGAGGAGCTGAAGAGCTGCTGGTCACTTCTGAAGGACCGTACGACTTCTATCAGCAGCCCAACATGTCTGAGGCCAGACTCTGCCTGCCGGTTCTGGAACAGCTGAGTGAGGCGGTGGGGCAGAGACTGGAGGACTGGCCTGAACACCCTGCCCTCATACAGGTCTGTAACTCTGAGTCCGCACCGAGGGATGGTGGTGCTCTGTGTTCGAGTCAGTTGTTCCTCAAATGTTTACATCATAGGGATTTTAAAACTTGGATAAGATCATCTGTGTTTACAGAACTGTTCTTCGTATCATCTGGTGTCTTGAGCATTTGATTGAAATATGTTGTTGGTCTGGTACTTTAATATACAAACTGTATTAACAAACAGTAAAAGCAGCGGTGTAGGCAGAGGGTAGAGTTGTCCTCTTCCAATCAGAGGGTCGGAGGTTCAGCCTCCTGCATCTGCATCATGCTGAAGTGTCGTCAGACAAGATGCTAAACCACCCGTTGCCCCTGATATGCTTATTGGTGTATGAGATATTGCTGGGTTTCAGATGACGTAGCAGTGACGTCACAGAATGCAGATGCGGGGCAAGAAGTAAACGCAGCCGTTTCCTTCTGTTGCTGATTCAGCATCAACATGCCTAAATTCTGTGCCGTTTACGGTTGTTGCAACCGCTCTAATCGAGAGATAGATAAAAGTTATTTTCGTGTTCCGAAAGTAGTATGCTACAAGGGGATTAATTTAAAAAAACTTACAGAAAAAAGACGACAAACGTGGATTACAACCTACGGCTAAAAACAGGAGGTGCAGAAACTGACGAGAGTCTGCAGCGACCACTTTGTTACAGGTAAGGGTCGTATCGTTTAAATCATATTTTCAGATATTTTATTGGACAGTAACTAGAAAGACAGGTAAGATATGTTATGCCCTAGCTTGTGTAGTGGTTCAACACTTGGTTGTTCCCAGAAAAAATCCGATTAGAATGCTAATGTTGTTAGCGGTTAGCTTAGTGCTAGGAAAGGCATTTACGTGTTTTACTTTAAAGTGGTGTCTTATATTTAGGTTGTCCGAGTGCAGCAGGTGATGTACATTCCCAAGACTGGGCCCCCACTGTTAACCTGGGGTACCAAAGAAGTAACGAGTGGCCACAAACAGAAGCATCCCTCCGGCGCAGGGAAAGAGCTAAGGCCTGGAAGCTTCTCTGCACTGAGGAGGCCAACAGTCTGGAAGAGGAGCTCTGTGAAGAAAGCTTACCAGCCCCTGAAAACGAACGATTCAAAGGTAAAATAATAATAAATAAAAATACTATTTATTTATTTATAGAATTTCTGAACGTAATTTTTAATAATTAAATATTTGCAGATGCAGAATGCCAGACGGATCTAAGCATGGTTGACCTCACAAAGCTGGAGGATGCAGTGAAAGGCTACACAACTGAGATCTGCGACCTTAAGGAAAAAGTCTCAGTGACTAAATTTACTCCTGAAACCTTCCAGAACAACGATAAAACAAAGTTTTATACGGGACTGCCCAACTTTTTAGTTTTGATGCAAATTTTTCAGCTCTGTGAACCTTATACATCAGCATGTCATCACTGTCAGCACTCTCCAAATTTGAGCAATTTATTATGATACTTATGCATCTCAGATTAAATCTGCAGCTTCAAGACCTTGCCTATAGATTTAATGTGTCAAAAGCCACTGTGTCTCGAATTTGTTTTAGAACGATTCATGTTCTCCATGAAAGATTACAATTCTTAATAGAGTGGCCTGAGCGACAAGTAATTCAATCAACTATATTTATATAAATATTTTAAGTTTAAATGATTATACATGTATTTATCATTTAAAGTAAATCAAAAGTAAATTAAATCACTAATACTGTTACAGACCATATTTGTACATGTTAATTGTTCATGAAGACAAAAAAAAAATTTACCCAATAAGGTTGAATATTTTTAATTTATTCAATGAACTCCATAACCAATCTTTGTGAATATTGGTCAGTTAAAATGACATGAGTTTTGCTATTGAAATAAAAACATTTTTCTGAAGTAGACTCATTTTGCAACATTTGTGACATATGACATTTGTATGTGCTGTTATTTAACATATTAGAACACCTTTGAAATTCACAAGCTAATCTCATATTGATTTAAATATATCATTTGATTTAACATACTTAACTTTTCAATTAAGATTATTGTAAATAAAAAACAGCTGTCATGACATGTAACAACATCACATGACCCTTCTGCAGAGTGCTTGCTACAGGTGTAGCTGAAACATGTTATGGTAGTGACAAATGTTTTTGGGGAAAAAAAGAGCAACTGTTTAAATTTGTATAAACTTTTCAAACTCCTTTCATCAACTACTCCAAATAACATTCTTGATTCTTAGATTGGTTAGTCACGTGTGGATTTCTGTCCCAGGATTTCAGGTAGGATGCAATGTGTAAAATAGTGCTGAATTTTGGGAACTGCTGTTTCCCACAGCTGGTCATCTGGCAGAATTCTTTCCACATAAATATCATTTTCACTCCATACTACAAAATCACAATATTGTACATCCACAATGTGAATCTGATCCTGGAGCTGATGGTAATAAGGATGGTTCCTATCCAGTTGTACAGAATCTCCAACCTTGACGAGACGACGAGACAAAAACCAGGCTGTCCAGCACACATCCTCAGACCGACTTCATGCTGTTTGCTCTGTGGGCACTGAAGGACAAGACAATGAAACTTAGACATAAAAAATAAATACGGTAGTCTCCAAAACATTTCAATATGATACTTTTTTAAAGATTGTGTTTCACTCATTTCACTATCCAACACCAATGTTAGAAAATGAGACTATATTTATGTCTCTGTCAACCAGGTGTGTTCCACAGGTAAGAATGTATTAATCTGGACTAAGTTTTAAAAGGTGATGGAAAGGTCACACATTTTTTAACTGGAAACAAGGCAACATCCCACAAACTGCAAGACCATCCCCAAAACTACGGCTACATGCTGTGAAATATGCAAACAACAAAGATTTGAGTAAAAAATTATAGTTGTAACATTCATACTGTGAGGTGCGCAAAGTCTGCAGTGCAGTACCCTAATGCATGCTCAATAATCCAGGTAGAAAAATCTAAAAAAGCTAAGTCTGCAGTGCAGTAGTCCAAACCTTTTGAGAAATAAATTTTACCTTGATTTCACACACCCTGGCTCCATGACAGTCACATGAAACGACTCCATCTGGTGAGGCTCCCATGTATGGCCACCTTGAGTTTAACCAGCTAGTATCTGAAGTTACAAAGAAGATACGATCACCTTGATGATACTGTATTATCAAAACAAAAAAAATCATAATATTTTCAGTACATTAACTTACCTTTTTAATGGAGTTACTGTAGATCTCTGACCTACAGTGTAGAAATGCATATGACTCAACGTTAACACATACAACTCCAGCACGAATTTGGCTTTACAGAAGCTAAATATATTATTTTTAAGTAGATCCACGCACATAGAAATAACAGGGGGCTAACTAAACTTGTTGTTAGCATTAGCGATAGCGTAGTTAGCATAGGCTAATTACTAAATAAATAATACATCTCACTACTCACCCGGGCAGAAACAAGTCGACAACCATTTAAAGCTTCTTTTGATCCTAAATGGTTAACCCAAAACTCGTCCTCGCCAGTTTATTTAGGGCTTTGGCATACTTGCTGTAATCCATTCTGCTGTGTTTTGAACTGGGGAAAATCACTTCCTGCCCCGCATCTGAATTTCGCGCCACTTCCGGGTCACGTGATTGCAACCCAGCAATAAAATTACTACAGAGATCCCTCACCTATCATGGGGGTTACGTTCCAGAGACCTCCACAATAGTTGAAACTCCGCAAAGTATTTATTTTATTATTTACCTTATATATTTTCAGGCTTTATATACAGTACCCTTCTCACAGTCTTGTAAACTGTTCCAACTCTCTTATTAAACTTTTTTCTGTAATAACTTAAGCGGAGGACCCGAAAGTTCAACCAGACACAGCGCGTGTTCAGTAAGTTTTATTTTGAAAAGACAGGTGGGAGTCAGCATAGAGTTGCATTAAGGTCCAAAAAATCCAACCCAACCCGCCCCCAGCCCGTAGCCATCATTTCCAAAACCCACCCGGTCCGACAAATTAACAGTAATTACAGGTCCGTACACGAAAACCCCTCGACATTTTTAATCAAGCTTTGACTGCTTATATAGTTATTAATGGTCGGCGGACACGTGCAGCTGAGTAAAGTGGACAGAAGATCAGAGCTGAGGGGGTGTTTGTCCTTTTATGGCCGTCAAAGTGCATTAAAATCCCTGCTTCTGCTGCATTCTGCATTATTCAGACATAGACCCTGCTCTGACATGTCTGATATTTAGTGATCTCGTCTGTTTAGGTTGTTTGCCGCACGCGTCCGCTGAGTGCAACAGCTGAATGAACGTCCATTTGGGCACTGGATTGCTGACATGGGTCCATCTGAAGCTTAACTGAACTTTTTTTTTTAAAAACCTCTTACAACCGGCCGGTCAGCGCACAGTCAAATGGCCACGTGTGGCAAGTGTTTGTATGGCAAGCCATGTTGCCATATAATTATATTGTCAGACACGCAATGCAATCAAAAGCCTGACACCCGGCTCGCACATTAAGCACATTTTATGGACCGGCCCGGCCCTAATCCGAGTCGGGCTCCGGGTTCAGGTTAGAAATGACGGCTCTAAGTCAGCTCGTCTGTGGAAACGCACTGGAAAGTTTTGCAAGACGAAACAGGAAACTCCAGGGCACAGAAACTTGATCAGGATGAGATGAGTCAGGATCATGAGATGAATCACTGGACAATTACTTGGGCAAGGATTTCAATAATCTGGTGCCAGATTGAGAACGGGAGCACTCGAATGCTACGACCACCAGCTGAGAAGAACAATGCTGATCACATCAGAGCAGGTGGGCGTGGTGAACTCCCACTCTCTCATAAACACTTCATGTTCTTAAACACTTTGGAGATGGTGCTGATGATGATGATGAGATTAATGTGCAGTTCTGCACAACATGTAAAGTAGACTGTATAAAAAACAGTGATGCAGTGAAGCCACAAGATGTGACTGGTGATATAGTGAGGGGCGACTGTATGTGTAGAATAGAAAACTCTGAGTGTGTGTCTGAATGAGTGAGTGAGAAATGTTGCACTTCACAGAACCTGGAGATGTTGAAATGGTGTGAACCATCATTTAAAACTTTCTGCAGCTCAGCTGTCAAAGTCACACTTCCCAACATGAAGGTGAAGATTCTCAGTCGTCCAGGACATGATAGAATCAAAAAAGATGTTCAATACAGAAACAACTGGACTTTATTTCAAAAATAATAATAAAGTCCAGTTGTTTCTGTATTCTCCTGGACGCCTCCCTGGTGAGGTGTTCCGGGCATGTCCCACCGGGAGGAGACCCAGAGGAAGACCCAGGATACGCTGGAGGGACTATGTTTCTCGGCTGGCCTGGGAACGCCTTGGGATTCCCCCAGAGGAGCTGCTCCAAGTGGCTGGGGAGAGGGAAGTCTGGGCCTCCCTACTTAGGCTGCTACCCCCGCGACCCGACCCCGGATAAGCGGAAGAAAAAAAAATGGATGGATGGATGTTTCTGTATTGAACATCTTTTTTGATTCCCAACATGAATAATCCAACAGCCAGTTAACATAAACACTATCATTTCCAGACAGAGTTTAATATGGCTCGTCTTGCACAGAGCATGTATTAAAAACAACCTCTCTCAGGAAATGAGTTTGAAAGATTAATTAGTTTTTATTTTATTTAAAATGCTCTTTTTCTCTCTCTATTAATATATCTATATTTGTGTTTCCGTGTGTGTGTGTGGTTTTCAGCTGACTGTAGTCATCGAGAGGATCCTGGCTTTTAGTCTGGACAGTCCACTTGCAAAGTTTCTGAATGGTTTGGAGATCCTGCTCAGTAAAGCACAGGTAAGTTTTGTCAGCAGTAAACTGATGAAGCATCATGATCGCAGCTTGTATAGTGTTTATACATTTAACTCTAAAGTAAATTGGGCTTTTTTTGTTGTTAAAATACTTATAAGGAAGAGGTTTTTACTTTAGGTGTGTGTTGCTGTGTTTTCACAGGACTGGGAAAATAACGCCAGCCGATCAGTCTCTCTACGGAAAGAACTGGAACCAGTCACACAGACAATTATCCAGTGGCGCAAACTGGAGCTGAAGTAAGACAAAGTGGGATTCTGCTCATTAGTTTTTGTTTTTTGCACCCCCAGTATGGAGCAAAGGGGGAATTGGAAGTACCCTTCATGTAGTGAGCATGATAACTTAAAAATAGGCGAGGTATCAACTTCCATTTCAATGTGTAGCTGTATCTAGACATGAGAAAGGTCATTATTGAAAATAGGGTTGCCACATCAAAATCCAAGATGGCTGCCACCATATATATTTAAATCGGCCACCCCGATCATTTGAAGAAACTATTCTTTTTAGACTTAACTTCTACCTCCTCATGATTCTACTTTTGATCTTAGTTGATACTGTTATTGATTTTACTTGTTTTATTTTTTTTATTGACATTTAATTCTGTTGCACTTTGTAGCACTTTGAGATTTTCATTAATGAAAAGTGCGTTATAAATTGAATTCATTATTATTATTATTATTTTTGTGTTGCTTAAATGTATAGTTTCCTCCAATGATTGTGTCAAAAATTATCAATGTTTTGATTTAAGAAGAAAGGTCACTCTCAAAACTTAAAATCTAAGATGGCCACCGACCTATATACAGTACAGTGTTTCCCCTAGTTTACTTGCATTGGCAGGGCTTTCATATCTTTCATGATTTTCTTGTGTGAGGGGTGGGGGTGTCTGTGTGCATGCCACTTTCTAGTTATTACTTAAAGTTTCCTCTAATGATTAGGGTGACTTTTGGGGTGGTCAAAAATGAATGTATGGTGGCCAAGGCCACCATTGGCCACCCCTTGACCCCGTCATTGTGCCTGGTTGCCTCCACTCACCAGGATCTGTCACTGATCTACCACGATCAAGCAGAAAAAAGAAACCTCCTTCTGTTCTTCTACTGTGTATCTACTCACTTGAACATCTTGCACCAAAAACATAGTTTACTTTCAGTCCCTGTTCAGAAAAACATTATCCTCAAAAACTACAAATCCCTCAGTGACAGGGGACATCAGTGTACCACTTGTTAGATTTTGGTAAACTGCCTGTGAGCTGTCCTCATTTTGATGGGGATATTGGATAGGCTTGTGATGAAGACTCCTGTTGTGATGAAGACTCCCGTTCTGCTAATGAAGCGTGTGAACATGATGCTGTTTTTTTGTAGCTGCTGGTCCAACAGTCTGGACAACATAATGAAGCGACACACTGAGAGATCCACCAAACACTGGTTCTCCATCTACCAGTTGCTTGAGACGTATCTAGAAGAAGCGAGGGAGGAGGCAAATCCAGGTACCGAATCTTTCCAAACCTAAGCTGACTGGTTTATCTGGTGACCCAGAATCAAGTTAATGGAGTTGATCTCCCATGTTGTAAACCTTGTTTTTTTTCTTTTCCCATCATTCACCTCTCCAGGTGAGGATGTGGGTCTCTCTCTGTCTTCAGTGTCCTCTACTCTCCAAGCCTTCATGGAGGGCTCTACTGTGGGAGAGTTCAGCACCCGCCTGAGAATGCTGCTCAGCTTCCACTGTCACCTCCTGCTGGCCCCCATCCAACCTGGACGAGGTCAGTACCTCACCACTGTCTCTTGTCACATGGGACTTAATTACAAACCCTAACCCAGTATGTTCACTGTCAATTGGCTAAACTGAAGTTTGCAGTTTTTTGTATTTAATTATCAAACAAGTTCATGTTATATAAAGTCTAGTTTGTTTAATATGTTATATGACAATATAATATATGTTATATAATATTGTATATATCTAAACATCTGGTTTTTGGCCAAAGCATTTGGTTTTACACAGAATCATCCCTAGTCTTCAACAAAAACGTCTTGATAACGTCTTTCTTTTTACTGACAATCTATTTTCTTCACAATGACCACTGGCTCTTCTGAGGGCTTGGTTCTCCACAACTTACCTATTTCTTTCTGTCCTTGGTATTTCTTGAGTTTCTCATGTTTCTTCTGCTTCTGCTGGTGAAAGTTCTCAGTTGTCCAGGTCATGATCAATCCCCCCCAAAAAAGGTTAAAGTAAAACAATTTGAAGACAAAGGGCGGCCGTGGTGTAGTGGTAATGGCAGTCGTCTCCCGATCGGAAAGTTGGCGGTTCGACTCCCGGGACCCGCACCATGTGTCGTTGTGTCCTTGGGCAAGACACTTAACCCTGAGTTGCTCCCGGTAGGACTGGAAAGCACCTTGCATGGTAGTCTGCCGCCACCGGTTTATGAATGTGTGTAGCATTCAATATATGTGTAGCACTTTGAGATTTTCAGTAATGAAAAGTGCGTTATAAATTGAATTAATTATTATTATTATTATTATGGTGCCAGGAGAGACTTTTGTATTTTGATGTCACTTTTCATCTGTATACATGTACCCACATCAGAGGCAGTAGAAACCATCAGAAAACATCTTCAACAAGTTTATCATCTTAGCAACAGGACAAGTTTCACCCTGGACCAGATCTGTACCTTGCTGGACCTTTGTCTCTCCACAACTTATTTCAAGTTCAGTGACAGAAGCATGGTTGTGTCATGGGATGTCTAGTGTCACCGACTGACCAGTCTCTACACGGAGGAATGGAGGAGTCCTGGACCCTTTCAAGGGACCACCACCGAGCCACTGGTTCAGATGTGTGAATGACATTTGGGTGAAAATCCATGTAAAAGAAGTAGAGCCGTTCACCAGACACATCATCTCTGTGGACAACAACATCAAGTTTACCAGAGAGGGTGTCAACAACAACATCTGCCTTTTCTGGACTGTTGGGTGAACGTGGAAAGAGATGGATGCTCCAACATTGACATTTACAGAAAACCTGCTCACACAGATCAGAACCTTCTGTTGGACTCACCTCACACTGGAACACAAATTTCTGTTGTTATTACTTTACACCACCGGGACAAACATGTCCCCACAGGGACAGAAGGGAAGGACAAAGAACTGAAACACGTCCAAGAAACTCTCCAAGCATGTTGTTGTCCTAACTGGGCCTTTGTCAAATCAATCAAATCTGAAGAACAGAACCGAGAGAAGAACCAACACAAAAACATTGTCATCCTATATGTTGCTGGAGTATCTGAAAACTCAGAAGGATTTTCTCCAAGCACAACGTCCTGATGTCCAACAAGACCCTCAGACAGAGGCTGGTCCATCCCAAGGACAGAACCTCCAAACAGAGCAGTGTGTCTGCAGGTCAGTGAACGTTCAGATAAACTAATCAACCTCTGCACAGACGCATGGCTCAACACCTGAGAGCAGCTCTTCAGGACCAGACTCGGCGGTCCACCTACACCTCAAGGACACTCTGCTGAGGACCGACATGTTCATATTTTAGACAGAAGACGGATGGTTTGAGAGGGGGTGCAGGAAGACATTGACGTCAAACAAGAAAAACAACTTTAAACAGATTTCAGATTTTAACTTTCAAAAACCTCCAATGCAGCATTAGGCCTGATTCCAGGTCAGCTCCACTCCAGTTGACACCTTCATGCAGGCGACCAAATCATGTCTCTGTGAGCCAGACTGACGAAGAGCCTAATGAGCCTCCATCGTGCGGGACAGGTTGTTCCAGTCTAATATGAATCTCTGAACATAACCATGTCTCTCATTCAGTTCTATAAAGCTCCACACACTCCAGACATATTTGAATTGATACATCCTCCTGAGTGGGAAGCAAAACGTCTTCAGCTTAAGAATAAAAGTCCAGTTTTTGTTTTTTAACATATTTTGTGTTCCTCCTGCTTGATCTTAGTCACTTGGGATTGTTACAACCATCATGCTTGATAAAGCAGTGCAGGGATACTGCTGCCTGCTAAATATCAGGGGTTCAGATCCCCAGTCAAGGCCTCAGTGGTCCCATTGGTCATCGGAGCATTTAATACTATGGCTCCCATGCTGTTAAAGTGGTTCCCAGAGATCCCAGTAACAACCTCAGTTCAGGAGAACTCAGTCCTAGGAACAGCTAAGATGCTGCACAAAACCCTCAAGCTCCCAGATAGAGGACACTTTTCAGTGTTTCCATAAAACTATTTCAGAATTATAACAAGATAATAAGATGATTACCAGTACTTTGATCACCTCATCATTCATGTTCATCAATAAATACACGGCTAATCCAGGAAATTACTTTGACCCACAAGAGTCAGACGTCACAAGTCATTATGTGGAACTGGGTACCTTTGTGGGTTTTTTGTTTGTGTGTGTGTGGAGGTGGTTGGGGGTATTGTTTGTTTTTGCTTAGTGAGGCAAACTGAAATTGTATTTTATTTTACAGAGTCTCTGTCCAGTCTCCTCTGGAATCTCCATAAATACTACAGCCAGTTCTCTGAAAGCATTCAGGCCAAGGTCACTCAGCTCAGACAGCCTGTTGAGAAGGAACTGAAGGTTTGAACACAGAAAGTTTCTCTTGGCTTCACAAACTCTTCTTCTCTTAGCTCCTTTTCTGCGCACGGACAAGATTTGTTGTGATGTAAATTCTTTTTTTTTCAGGACTTCGTCAAGATCTCTAAGTGGAATGATGTCAGTTTCTGGTCCATCAAGCAGTCAGTGGAAAAGACCCATCGGTACTTGATACGAGCAGGATCAGGGCGATGTTTGTCCCCCGTCGTGGAGCGATAAGGGGGAATTGGAAATACCCTCTGTTTATGTTGTGAACATGATAATTTAAAACACAAAGTACAGACTCAATTTTGGTGTGAGGCTGCATTTAAACATTTTTAAAAAACGGTCTCTATCAAAAACTGGTTTGCCACAGTGAGCAAACTCACATGAAAGATTTGTCAATTATTTTACACCAGCTGCCATTTCTGACATAACTTGGGCTCAGATCCGCAACCTCAGGTTTGCAAGACCACGGCACTAACCACTGAGCTATCACAGCCCATATATACACTGCCTGACCAAATAAAAAGGTCACACATTAATATTTCATTCATTTCAAAGCCTTTAGCTTTGATTACAGCATGCATTACTTGTGGCATTGTTTCAATAAACTTCTGCAATGTCACAAGATTTATTTCCATCCAGCGTTGCATTAATTTTTCACCAAGATCTTGCATTGATGACTAGACACTAGACATGATGGGTGCATCACTTCACCTGCCTCTCTTCTTACTCTGATGCACCCATCACTCTGGAACAGGGTCAGTCTGGACTCATCAGACCACATGACCTTCTTCCATTGCTCCACAGTCCAATCTTTATGCTCCCTATCAAATTGAAGCCCTTTTTTCTGGTTAGCCTCACTTCATGGTTTTCTTAAGGCTACACAGCTGTTTAGTTCCAATCCCTTGAGCTCCCTTCTCATTGTGCGTGTGGAAATGCTCTTAATTTCACTATTAAACACAGTCCTGAGTGCTACTGTTGTTTTTATTCAATTTGATTTCACCAAACGTTTAAGTGATCATCGTTCACGATCATTCAGGATTTTTTTCCAGCCACATTTCTTCCTCGAAGATGATGGATCCCCACTATCCTTCCAGTTTTTAATAATGCATTGGACAGTTCTTAACACTGTTTTAGTAGTTTCTGCAATTTTCTTAGATGTTTTCTCTGCTTGATGTCAATGGTTTGACCCTTCTCAAACAGACTGACATCTTTTACACAACCACGCCATGTGTCTTTCAACATGGTTGTTTAAGAAATGAGAAGCAACTCATTGCATCAGTTGTGGTTAAATAACTTGTTGCCAGCTGAAAGATAATCTCCCATGCAGTAATGATACAACAAGAGGCTCGTACCTATTTTCTTAGTTAAATCCAGGTGGTGACTTTTTTTGGGGCCGGGCAGTGTGTACAGTGTATGCGTGTGTGTATATAAACTGACCATTCCTATCATTTGAGGAAATTATGCTTTCTAGTTTTTATAGTGTTTAAAAGTCAAATGACTGGGGGGGACTGAAGATTAATCTTTTGTGGCCAAGGCCACCATTGGCCACCCCCTGGCTCCACCATTGGGCCTGCTCATGGATAAAATTGCTCCGTCCTTTCACCAGGATCCATCACTCTGGACTGCGTTAGACAAGCAAAATAAAAAATAAAGTCTACCTCTGTTCTTCTACACAGTGTAACTCCTACCCACTTGACACTCATCTTGATAACTACATTCACTGTTCACATTTCTCAGCGACAGGGGACATTGGTGTATCACTTGTTAATCTGAACTTTTACACTTATCTCTGAGAGGAGATGCTGCTTCCAAACACTTCCTGACTGTGCTTTTCTTTCAGGACGCTCTTTAAGTTTTTAAAGAAATTTGAGGAGGCTCTGAATAGTCCAAGTCTTCCTGCTCTGGTAGAACAAGGAAGCGGCGCAGGAGTAGACAGTGTGGATGCTAACTTGGAAGAAAGTCCTCTCCAACAGATTCACCGGGTCCTGAAGAACATCCCGCCTGGAACAGGCCGAGATCTGCAGATACAGGTCTATAAAGCATGTGTTGGTTCTACACCAGTGTGATGGAAGAGTCTCTTTTACTGACACTTGTATATTTCAGAATGGCGGTCCAGATGAAGGAGTTGAAGCCTCTTCCTTACAGGCACGCCTGCCTGTTCTTTCCCGCAAAATGAAAAAGATCTGTAACCAGGTGCTGGAACAAAACCCAGTGCCTGAGCTGGCTGAAGATCTGGACTGCTTTACAGGTATGTCTTCCCCTTTTGCAGAAAGAAAAAAAATTAAGTTGTTTTTCTAACTTTGTTCTGTGTTTCACTGTGAGAAACGCTCCATCATGACCAACTACTGAAGCTCCATTAATATCACGACCAGTTGAGCTGTGCTCAGGGCTCCGCCCCCGTCATGATACCACGGTCAACCAACCACCTCCTTGTTTTCTTCCCATGAGAAGCCACATCTAAGCTCCCTTAGCTCATTCATGCTAGCTAGGTTAGCTGCTTAAAGGTGCTATGTGTAACTTTCTGTAGAGTGCAGAACTTAGAAAAGATTTCAACAGGCAAAGCATTCTGATCCCTCCCCCTCAGAGCCATATATGGCTCTGAGGGGGAGGCTCTGCTGAAATTCAAATTCAAGCTCTGTTTTTATTGGCTGGTTACAAACTCTGTTTTTATTGGCTGGTTAAGGACGGGTCACTCTGTGTTTTTAGTGTTTTTATAAATGCTGATAGAGAAGCAAGGGGACTATAGTTTTTTTCAGAGATTACTTTGTCTAACATCAGTCTGTCAGTAGATAGTGACAGAGTGAAGAAATATGTTAAAAATATATTGTTAGAAAAGTTACAGACTGCATTACAAAGTTACATAGTGCAGCTTTAACAGTTCCCAGGTGTCCCATAAAGGAGCACATCGACAAACGCAGTTCCTGGCTTCAGTTTGATTCATGCTGAAGTATCTGTTACATACATGAGCAGTGACCATGTCCAGGTGAGCTGTTCCTGCTGTCGCTCGGTTTTAAGTAACTGAGTGGTTACATGTGTTGCTCCCTCTCATATCGCGGGACGCTGTCGGAGAGGAGGATCATATCTTTCTCCCAGAGCGTTTTCAGCTGAGTAGAGTCGTTTCTTTCAGACTTTGTAATGGCCTCAGTAATTACTGTGGTGAAACTGGGTCTTCTAACAATGAGGGATTTCCAGCAATGGGCCGCATCACTAAAATTGTGCTCCCACTGCCATTTGCATCGCAGAGTGAAAGTATCTCTGACATGTATGATGGCTCTCCAGCCCTGCAGGTGGTTTTCACAGCTGGGGGCAGTAACATCTAGGGTCACCATGACAACAGATGCATCCAGGATGGGGTACAACCGTGATGGACAGAGTAGTGAACAGTGTGTGGTTATGGTAAATTTCACATGTCTGCATAAATGTGCTGGAACAGCAGGCAGTTCTAGCTTTAAAGCATGTTCTGCCCCATCTCAAGGACCGTCATGTCTTAGTGAAGACGGACAACTCGACGGTGGTAGCTTACATCAACCGTCGGGGCGGCACCACCAACTGGTTTGTTGGATGGATGTAAAGATTGATGGAAGGATGTATTGATGGGGTGTATTGGTGGATGGACAGATTGATTACAGGTATTTTAGCTCCTTTCACGTTATGTTTCTGTGATACGACCACAGTGATGCTCACTGTAAACAGTCTTTGGTCATCCACAAATGAACGGATCAGACAAATCAAGTTCTGTGACAATGTGTGGTTTACACACATGAACCTGAAGGAGTTAAACCAGCAGAGGAACAGTCTGTTTGTAACTGTCTTGCTGGCTCTGAGGCATACCAGAAGTGGATCGCCGTCCTCCTTGATGTGAAACTAGAGTTTTGCTCACACTTCATATCAATAATCAGTGAATATGACTGGAACACTTGAGACATCTCTCTGCTCCTCATGACACTGCTTGTACTTTTTTAAATCCACCCCCAACATTTATATCCCCGTTTATTTCTTTTTATCAGGTCAAGTTGTCAGCAACCTGCAGGAGCTGCAGAGTCTCACTGCAGACCCAGCAGCTGATAAAGAAAAGCAGAAGACTGAGTGCAAGCACATCCAGCAGCAGAAGCAGAGAGCTCTGTCAGATCTGTTCAAGATGCTCTCTGAAATGGGTCAGTTTCATTTACACCTTTTCTTCATCTCTGTTACTTTACTGTCTTAGTTTAAATGTGCATTTGAACAATATAATATTTGTTTTAAGGTTTGTCATATCGTAAGGGCCTGATGTGGAACAGAACAGCAGATTCAGAGACCCCCCTGTGTCTGCAGCCCCTGGACATAACCACTGCTCTGTCTGCTGTGAAGAACCAGGAGCCAGCTGAGAGCATGTAAACACCAGACTGGCCTTAGTTGATAGATAGTTGATGAGTTGATAGATAGTTGATGAGTTGATAGTTGATGAGTTGATAGATAATTGCCAGCAGACGTATTAACAGTGACTAGTGTTTGCTTTTCAAGTAACATTTATTCTTACATTGTATTTCTTTCATTGATGCTTCACTTCAGATACTAGGCAAGCTAAATCCTGTATGGACATGTTGTTGTTGTTTTGTGCTAAATACCTGCATTTTGTCCCATACTTGTAGGTTGTTTACAGAGTTAAAGACTGCATGGCATGGATGCCAGAAATATTTCTACCGTTCGTGGGCCAGGAAAACAGCCCTGCAGACGGCTCTCCAACATGCAGCGAAGGTCACACACTTGTCAATTTTACACGACAAACATAAATGAAAAATACACATACAAACATGCACACTGAGGCTGACATTTACATGTTTTACTAGTTTTTGTAAATGTAATGAAATAGGATACAAATGTCAAACGCAAACATTTTACATTAATTGTGGCATTACAACAGATGACGTTACAAAATACAGTAGGGGTCTAACGGTACGCTAAAATCACATTTAGTTTCGGTTCAGTTTCAAGGAGGGCTCGGTTCGGTTAATTTTTGGTACAAAATAGGTCAAAATAAAGATATATTACAAAATGTTTATTTTGAAAAATTGTCAAGTAAACAGGTTCAGTCATTATAGACTTCTTAGCTGGAGGTGATCTGGTGGATGAAGAAGACTGCTGCTGTCATCCTCAGACTGCAAACAACATAGTTAATGAAATTATAATTTTAAATTAAAAAGTTAATTAGATCATAATACAATAACAATACCTCTTCTTGCTCGGTTCTCATATGTGGTGGTTGAATCTCTCACTCATCAACATCATCATCATCGATGTGGCAGAGCTTTAAATCTGGTCCAGGGCTTGTTGACTATCCGTTGTAGCTTTTTCATAAAGTGCTGCTACAACTTTTTGGCTGAAGTGTTGATGTGATGGATGTCGTAGGCAGCGAGGCTCAAGTCTTTAATCATATTTTTAAAGCCGGCGCATCAACAACATTTGGACGTAGATCCAGAGCTTTAAAAACCCCTACATCTTGTGTTGTTGCTTTGGACTGATCTGAGTTACCTCGTGAAGGTTGTTTAAATGCTGCTGTTATCAATCTTCGCACCAAGCTGCTAGGGGTGGGTGATATGGCTCAAATATAATATCGTGATATTTCAGAGCATTCTGGCAATAACGATAAATTTCATGATATAACCACACACACACAAAAAAAAAACAGAAATCATTTTGTTCTAAAAAGTTAAATCTGGTCCTCTGGACATTCAAAAAACAACAAACAACAACAACAAACATAGAAATCATAGTTATTCATTTGACAAAATTTACTTAACATGTTGCTTTGCAGTATTACATAAAAATAAAAACCAAGGGTTGATTTAACTGAAATTACTTTATTTAGTAAAGTATTCAGTCTCAAAGTTAAAAAATAAAAATGATCCTTCTGTTATTTAGATTGAAAAAGTCTGCACAAAATATAGATCAACAAAATCTACCACAAAAACTAAAGTGCAGGTGTAGTTTCCCCAAAATAAATAAATGAAGCTTGAGATCAGTTGAGCATAAATGTAAGATACAACAAAATATATGTTGCCTTTAAATGAGCTATAACTTCCAGAACTTGTAAGAAGGTGATCAGCTGACCCTGAAGCTTGTGCTGTTTCAGCTTCCTCACAGGAATGATTCATTTCTCTGATGCTCCTTTCTTTCATCACCTGACTCTTTTATTGGTCCATGGACTGGGGAACTCAAGAGACACAGCTGACCTGCGCGTGTTTGTACCAGCACTTTAGAACGGGGGGAGATGCAGCCGAACTGCACCGCACCGGCAGTTTAGAGCGGGGTGCAGGGGATGGAGAGACAGTTGAGCTGTCACTGTTTAGAGCTGGATGGAGAGACGCGGCCGAGACGCGTGTTGTTTGTTTTTAGCATTTTAGCTAGCTAGTATTGTGCGCAGCTAATTAGCGTTACGTCAGTAATGACAGGTGGAGGGGGGGTGTGCAGTTCAGTTCGGTCGTTCGGCACGCTCCATTCTGTTAACGGGGCAGGGCGTCCTGACATACTGTACTTCCGTCATCAAATTAGCATATCATATATCATTTTTTTGCCCGTGCAAGCTTTTTTACTGGTATTATCATGAACAATATGATATGGCCTAGCCCTACAAGCTGCTAGAAGAGACGTTCACATTCGGATGATGTCATTCCAAAAGTGTTAACAAGTTAGACATGTTGCCTGCTGCAGATCCAATCTCTGTGAAACAATGTCAACATACAGCTTTGGATTTGTTC
This sequence comes from Garcialebias charrua, assembly GCA_038048925.1. Taxonomy (NCBI): domain Eukaryota; kingdom Metazoa; phylum Chordata; class Actinopteri; order Cyprinodontiformes; family Rivulidae; genus Garcialebias; species Garcialebias charrua. The sequence goes on from JBBPBX010009357.1 coordinate 38,289, forward strand.
ACTTTTCTTTAACAAGAAAGACATCATGTTCCCAGAAAGGAGACCACAACGAGATTCTAGGCTATTAATGCCACGTGTGCTGCAGGACTATAGCGCCGTGCTGAAACACACTTAGGAATTTTAATTTAGTTTAGTAATCTCTTAATGCAATTTAATGAGTGAACAAATAACCGAAATGGTACACGCGTGGACTGAGCCGAACATGCTGTACCGAAACGGTTCAATACACCTACATGTACCGGTACACCACTAAAATACAGTGATGTCTTCTTCTTGATGCTTTTAAAACAGTACCCTCTAATGAAAATAAATAACACTGTAAACATGAGAACAAAATATCTTGTTATCCAAACAACCTCATTCATTTTGGTCAAAAGTAGCATGTCTTATACATGTACGGTATATGGCCTGTGGTGGTTTCACTGGAAACAAAGCTTCTGTTTACACTTTAGTCTGAAATACATAAATAAGTGTTATGTGTTGTCATCATTGTATGCTCATACAATAACAAAATTAGTTCTCTGCATTTAACCCATCACACCTGGGATACACCCAGGTGGAGCAGTGGGCAGCTACTGAGTGCCTGGGAAACAATTAGAGATTGGGTGTCTTGCTCAAAGACACCATGACGTGGGAATGGCTGGGAGTCAAACCACAACTTTCTGGTCCCAGGTCGGCTGCCCTGCCTCTAACCCACCTCTGCCCCATTTGTGAGATGCAGTGTTGTGGCATCTGTCTTTTTGCTATTCAATCTGATGTGTGTATGTTTCTGTTGGGTTGTAGGAGCTGGGTTTGGGGAACATTCAGCGCTGCAGAGGTTTCACCGCTCACCTGTTCAAACTTCTCCTGAAACAGAGGCGCTGTCTGGCCAAGCTCACTGATCAGTGGTTCTCCCTCAGGTGAGTCTGATTATAGATCTGAAAACAACTTAGAAGTATAGTTTCCTCAGATGATTGGGGTGACTGGTGAGGTGTCCAAAGAATAGTCTATGGCGTCCAAGGCCACCACTGGCCACCCCTTGGCTCCTCCATTGCTCCTGGTGGCGGATACATTTGCTCCCTCCACTCTCCAGGATCCGTCACTTGACACTGTGGCGGGGTGGGTGTGTGGTTAGAGCAGTCGTCCTCCAATGCAAGAGTTAGGAGTTCGATTACACCAGCAGTAACTTGCCAAAGTGTCCCTTGGCAAGACACTGAACCCCTCATTGCCTCTAATGTGTGTCCATTGGTGTATGAATGTGATAAATGAGGACACAGAGTGTGTTGTAAAGAGCTTTGAGTATCTTGATAAGATAGAACATTGCTTTATCAGTACAGTACAGTCCATTACTGCCTCGGAACAAGAAAACTGTATACAGGGTACCTCTGTTCTTCTCCACAGTGTAACTACCCACTCCTAACCCTCCCTCTGGTCAGAGGTTTTTAGTCCCTAAATGTAGGACAAGACACTTTAAAAATAGCTTTGTTCCTGCTGCTGTTATTGAGTTGAACATGCTGAACTGACACTGGTGTTCTCAGTGGTTTAACAGATTTTTATCTTATGATAAATTAATATTTAATACATTTTTGTATTAGCTGAATTTTAAA
>JBBPBX010009357.1:45661-60233 GCA_038048925.1 Garcialebias charrua
TGTGGGACAGCTGGCCTCTGAAAGTCTCCTCCTCACATGGTAAATTAATTTCCTCATGTTTATGTTTTGTCTGTGGGTGCTCTTTTTTTGTCTGTTAGCAGAATATTTCATGTACTAGTGTATCAGCTGCAACAAGAGCTAAACTAAGAGGAAAGACGCTTTGTTTTTTCTGCAGGAGCAGTTTTGCCTCCTGCTGTTCAGCTGCAGAGCAGCTGGCAGCTCTGGCAGAGCAGATGAGCAGCGTGGAGCAGCTCTTCACTGCAGCCGTGAGTGTGGGCGGGGCCAACAGCCAGCCAGCCATAACGCAGAGTCTTAGGTACGTTCGAGGACAGGTGGAGACTTGTGTGACGGACTTCACCACCTGGAAGAGCCAGCTGCTCTGCCTGGGGCCACAGCCATCAGGTGAGTGTTTCCACAGAGCTGGGAAGTGTGGAAAAGCCTGGAAGTTCACTTTACACATCTGGATGAGTGAACACGTTACAGGTAGTCCCCGATTTACGAGCGCTCTGATCTACGAGGTTCCAGACTTACGAGCTGGCGAATTATTGGAAAAAACGCAAAAAATACTGAGTTTTCCTGTGTTTTTTCACCACAGTTCGTTAGCTAAACATGTGGACACACACACGAGCGCCTCGTTGTAACGGATCTCGCTCGTAAATCGGGGACTACCTGTACTGCTTCCAGTCTGTCCTAATATTTTAAATTTGTTAAAGTGAGCAAATTGTTTTCCACATCAACTGAGGTGGGGGTGGGGGATAAGATCAGACACCACCAGGACAGATGACGTTTACAACCAGAAACAAATTATTCTGTTTGTCTTTGACCTCAGCAGACAAGTCCAGGCCCAGTGAACAGTTTAAGATAACAGGAATTTAAAAGACCGATCACTAAATATTTGGTTGGGTCAAAAACGTTTTGTATTATTTCCTCAAAATCAGCAGAAAGGATGATGAATTGTTCCCGGATGTGTTGAGAATGACTCTCAGCTACTACCACACTAGATCTTAGCTCAACATCTGTAATTTAAAAAAAGGCTTGAATTGTAGCTGTTTTTGTGTCTCTACGGTTGAGGCAGCCATCTTGATTGAGTTTACTCCAGATCAGGGGTGGGCAACATTTTTTTTTCTCCAGAGGGTCAAATCAAGTTATTTAAAACCACAAGGACAACATGGAGAATTGGATTTTTTAATACTTTTTTTATACTTTTTTTTTTTTTAAGCAGGATTTTTTTTTAAATACCTTTTTCAGGTTTTTGCTTGTTGTATTATCATATTATGCTCAATTCTCATTCTGTAAACTGGCTCTTGTGATGGTATTTATGGAAAAACATATCTGCCTTTTGGAGTCTTCAAGGATCAGAATAGTTCTGGAAACAATTTTAAAAGTTTTAGCATTTTTCTAAAAGGTTTCATTGAATTTGTCCAAGATGTTCGTTTAAACTTCCTTAAAATGTCTTTGATAAAATGCAGGTTTTCATCAACTTAAATGTTTTGGGAGTCAGATGGAAATTGTCCAAGAACAACTTTAGTCCCTCAGGTTGCTTGTTGCCCACGTCTGCTCCAGATGTTAGTCAGTTGAAGATGTTCATCCAGTGATCACTTCCTGAACATTTCATTAAAAACTGTCCAGTGGTTTTAAAAAGTATTTAGGTAACCGACACATTTACGTGACTGCCTGACTTTAATGGTGACACGTGATGATTCTACTTCTCCTGCAGCCAGAGGTGGTTATTTATTTTACCAAGATGCATTGTAAGAAAAACTTCAAGGGAAAATTGTGTATAGTATACGGTAATTGAACATTTAATATTTTCATGTTAAGAAAATCTCAAACATTGAGGAAAAATCAGAATGTTCAGATTTTTTAATGTTAATTTTCATTCATTCAACCTTTATTTATACTGGTTAGTCTCACCGAGCCTCGAGGACTCATTTACAAGAGAGACCTGATCATTTCAAACTGTTAAATGCGTAGGAAGCCGTGCACTGGTCATTTTTTAAATGTATATTTGTTAAAGTATTTCAGCTGAACCTTCAGGTTGATCCGTTTATTCTCTAAAAAAGTGACTTTATTTTAAAATTATTCTTGGAGCCAGAGTTTGACGCGGGGATTTTGTTTTCTTTCCAGATCGCTCCTTTTCCTTTTGTTCTGAGTTCTCAGCTGAGCTGGAGACAAACATCAGCAAAGTGTTGTGTGCTGTCCAGAACCTGGTGAAGAGGAGAGAGAAGGAGCAGCCAGCAGAGCAACACGGAGACGCTCAGACAGGTCAAACCCTTTTCCAGTTTCTGCTCTGAACTCCAGTTGTGTTTATTATGTAGACTGTTTAAACTGGAGGCCTGTTTCTATGTAGACATTACTGAAACTGATGGTCCTGATTCATGCTCAATAATCCAGGTAGAATAATACAACAAAGTTGTCAGGTCCTCTGGACGTATTGTTGAAATGTTGCATCTTTTATCCAAAATACTTTGTCAGTCTGAGGAGCTGCAACAAACTCAGTCGTATAATACAAGTAGTGACCCACTATTTGAAGGTGCTTTTTATAAGACTGAGTTGATTGCAGCCCCTCAGACTGACAAAGTATTTTGCATTAAAGACGAAACATTTCAACAATTTAAAAAAAATACATTTTTTTTTTCTTTCTTTGAATCTGTCCAGAGGACCTGACTTAACTTTTAGATGTTTCTACCTGGATTGTTGAACATGAATCAGGATAATACACTATGATGTGATTCAATATTTGTTTGATTCAACAAATTGAGTTTCAATGCAATAAATAGCTTCTTATTTTTCCTACATTCTAAATAATAATAATAATATATAAATTAACCTTTTCTTTCTGCATTATTAGTTTATCTCCATGAATCTGGTTGAAGCCCACTTTGTTTCTGTTTGTACCGGTGCTGCTGCAGTTCTCCTCCTGACCTCCTGGTGTTGCTAATGGGAAAACAATGATGCTAAACAGCAGGAAGTGTAGTTAGAAAAAGTTTGTTTAGGAAAAAATAAAGAGAGGGGATCCATTATGAAATACACACAAAATGACAATTTTTAACTTTTGTAATAATTTTAGTGAATGCCTTAATTTGTTTATTAAAAGGGTCAGATTTGATTATGCTTCAAGGACATACTAGCCCAAAAAATTTAGATGTAATTCTGAAATTAGTCTGTTCACAGCTCCCCTATCAATGTAGTCACATTGTGCACGTTAATGTACAAACTGGTAGTCGGCTGAACCAACAGCTACTGTAGATTTTCATAAAATATTTTAATATCTCAGAACAGCAGAGCTGAAAATGTTCACTGTGATTTTCTGATCGAGCACTCCTCCGCTAAAGGCCGAGATACACTCGAGCGTCCTCACGATACGCCTATACGCAGCGTACGTACGTCAAGGCAAAAGCGTAGCCCCGCGTAGCCCCTCAGGGCATGTACGCGCAAAGCTTTTTTTTTACTACGCGTGCGCGATACGCGTGCGCGATACGCGGTGTCTGACCATAAACTTCCCGGCGCCGGACTGTTTTGTATGTTACACAAATGAAATAAATTCCCCTTCTTTATCGCTGATCGGGCCTTTTCTTTTGTTTTTTTGCCTAAAGTCAAGTAACCGCTTCTTCCTCCGTTCACTCGATGATTGAAATGAATGAATTCAGGTCCTACCTGGGTGCGCGATGTTTTAAATATCCCTGGTGGGCTGTGTGCTGCAGGAAAAGCGCTCCCTGTTATTATTTTTATTTCTGAGAGAACTTTTTATAACATATATAGTAGAAACACCGTATCAGAACACCGCAGAAGTCCAGCGAGCTGCTCATGATGCATTCTCAAGGTTTCACTTTCAGCTGACTGAACGCTGTCAATCAATTCAGTAGGCGTGTCAGCAAGTGACCAATCAGCGAGCTCAGTTGAGTCCCCTCCGTGTGCAGCAGCTCATATTACAACAAGGAGAACGTGAGCTGAAGTATAGCAGCAAAAACATACGCACAAAATACGCGCGTATACGGAGGACGCTTCAGTGTATCTTGGGCTTAAGTCTACCCTTTGCAGAGCGAAGTGGGCATTTGGAAATACCAAACGTTTGTCCATCCATCTGTGCACATTGTGAGTGCGATAATATTTGAGGTACCAATTCCATTTTGATGTGTGGCTGCATATTGTTTCCTCAAATGATTGTGGAGATGAAGATTAATCTACAGAGGCCATGGCCACCACTGGCCACCCCCTGGTTCACCACCTGTTGGTGAATTTAATAAAAAAAATTAAGTAAATTTCTCAGCTATGGGAGACATCAGCGTACCATTTGTTTTAACTGTTAACTGCAACTTTTAAGTTTATGTGATTAGTAAAAAAAAAATGCTTCTTTGAAAGAGTTCAATAACCTAAAAACACTTGTTTATGTTAGAAAGCATGTGACTTTTTCCTAACATCAACATTTATTAGGCCCGAAGCAGCGAAGCGCTGCAAGGACCTATTGTAATTGTAGTGTTTATTATTTTTTTTTTTATTATTTTTATTTTTATTCTTCCCCCAAAAGAAGTGGCATTTTGGGGGCTTTATCATATATGAAAACTCACCAAATTTGGCGGACTCGTCAGGACTGGTGAAAAATTACATATTTTGGGGGCGTGGCAAAAATCGCCACAGAAACGGCTCAAGAGCGCCCCCTAGAAATATTCAAAATACCCTTCGCATGACCTTAGTTTGACATAGAATCATGAAATTTGGTACACTTGTCCAACTCACCAAGATGCACAGAAAACCCTCTGGCACCAATGTTGTACAATAAATGGTAAGGCGGCCATTTTGGAACGATGACCAAATTTTCACCCCTTTTTGGCCGTTTACAGCCTCCGCATTTGAACGAACTCCTCCTATGAATTTCGCTCGATTTGGTTCAAACTTGGCCAGTTTCTTCATAAGGCACGGGGGAACAAACGATATCAAAATTGTGCGTTTTCATGAATGCTGAAGGGGCGGGGCCAGACGTCAAAGTTGGACATCTCGCCATGAAAAACGAAACGCTTACAGCTCTTACACGAAAAAAGTCTAATACATCAAACCTTCAGTTATTGACCCACATCCGGTCCCCCGCAAAACTGTATGGTCAAATCATGACATCACTTAAGCCACGCCCCCTGACAACAGGAAGTGTAAAGTTTTACGTTGAACGGTCCATATCGGACCCCTGTTATCTAATCAGCGTGGCATTGTGTCCAGTGACCGAAGACATGTTGGTGTAACAAGCTTTCCAGCACTGTTCGTTTTGGGTGGAGCAAGTGGGCGTGGCGACATGGCGAAGTAAGACGTAACGCCATAACCATACGTTTGGATCTAAAATCCACAGATTTGATCCGAGAAGTACCAAAATCAGTATGATCGATCATTGCCCACCCCTTGAACAGGTGTTTATGCTAATTAGCAAATCGCTACAGAAACGGCTCAAGAGCGCCCCCTAGAAATATTCAAAATACCCTCTGCATTGACCTTAGTTTGACGTAGAATCATGAAATTTGGTACACTTGTCCAACTCACCAAGATGCACAGAAAACCCTCTGGCACCAATGTTGTACGATAAATGGTAAGGCGGCCATTTTGGAACGATGACCAAATTTTCACCCCTTTTTGGCCGTTTACAGCCTCTGCATTTCAACGAACTCCTCCTAGGGATTTCGCTCGATTTGATTCAAACTTGGCCAGTTTCTTTATAAGGCACGGGGGAACAAATGTTATCAAAACTGTGCGTTTTCATGCATGCTGAAGGGGCGGGGCCAGACCTCAAAGTTGGACATCTCGCCATGAAAAACGAAACGCTTACAGCTCTTACACGAAAACTGTCTAATACATCAAACCTTCAGTGATTGACCCACATCCGGTCCCCTGCAAAACTGTATGGTCAAATCATGACATCACTTAAGCCACGCCCCCTGACAACAGGAAGTGTAAAGTTTTACGTTGAACGGTCCATATCGGATCCCTGTTACCTAATCAGCGTGACATTGTATCCAGTCACCGAAGACATGTTGGTGTAACAAGCTTTCCAGCACTGTTCGTTTTGGGTGGAGCAAGTGGGCGTGGTGACGTGGCGAAGTAAGACGTAACGCCGTCACCATACGTTTGGTTCTAAACTCCACAGATTTGATCTGAGGAGTACCAAAATCATTATGATCGATCATTACCCACCCCTTGAACAGGTGTTTATGCTAATTAGCAAATACCCTCCATAGCGCCCCCTAGATTATTCAAACTGTTGTATCTCAGTGATACATCATCCGATCTGAACCAGATTTATTGTGCATCATCAGTGAGCCCTTGTGGACACATTGATATGGTGGGCTAACATTTGACTCAAGTGCGCCCCCTACATTATTTCTATAGTTATATCTCAGTGATACATCATCCGATCTGAACCAGATTTATTGTGCATCATCAGTGAGCCCTTGTGGACACATTGATATGGTGGGCTAACATTTGACTCAAGTGCGCCCCCTACATTATTTCTATAGTTATATCTCAGTGATACATCATCCGATCTGAACCAGATTTATTGTGCATCATCAGTGAGCCCTTGTGGACACATTGATATGGTGGGCTAACATATGACTCCAGAGCGCCCCCTAGATTATTCAAACTGTTATATCTCAGTGATACATCATCCGATCTGAACCAGATTTATTGTGCATCATCAGTGAGCCCTTGTGGACACATTGATATGGTGGGCTAACATTTGACTCAAGTGCGCCCCCTACATTATTTCTATAGTTATATCTCAGTGATACATCATCCGATCTGAACCAGATTTATTGTGCATCATCAGTGAGCCCTTGTGGACACATTGATATGGTGGGCTAACATATGACTCCAGAGCGCCCCCTAGATTATTCAAACTGTTATATCTCAGTGATACATCATCCGATCTGAACCAGATTTATTGTGCATCATCAGTGAGCCCTTGTGGACACATTGATATGGTGGGCTAACATTTGACTCAAGTGCGCCCCCTACATTACTTCTATAGTTATATCTCAGTGATACATCATCCGATCTGAACCAGATTTATTGTGCATCATCAGTGAGACCTTGTGGACACATTGATATGGTGGTCTAACATATGACTCCAGAGCGCCCCCTAGATTATTCAAACTGTTATATCTCAGTGATACATCATCCGATCTGAACCAGATTTATTGTGCATCATCAGTGAGCCCTTGTGGACACATTGATATGGTGGGCTAACATTTGACTCAAGTGCGCCCCCTACATTACTTCTATAGTTATATCTCAGTGATACATCATCCGATCTGAACCAGATTTATTGTGCATCATCAGTGAGCCCTTGTGGACACATTGATATGGTGGGCTAACATATGACTCTAGAGCGCCCCCTAGATTATTCAAACTGTTATATCTCAGTGATACATCATCCGATCTGAACCAGATTTATTGTGATTCATCAGTGAACACTTCTACACACATTGATAATGGTATGTAAATTTTTACTCCATAGCGCCCCCTATATTATTACTACAGTTATATCTTAGTGATACATTATCCGATCTGCACGAGATTTATTGTGCTTTATCAGTGAACACTTCGACACACATTGATAATAGTATGTAAATTTTTACTCCATAGCGCCCCCTATATTATTACTACAGTTATATCTTAGTGATACATTATCCGATCTGCACGAGATTTAGTGTGGTTCATCAGTGAGCACTTCTACACACATTGATAATGTTGTGTAAATTTTTACTCCATAGCGCCCCCTATATTATTACTACAGTTATATCTCAGTGATACATTATCCGATCTGTACAAGATTTATTGTGCATCAACAGTGAGCCCTTGTGGACACATTGATATGGTGGGCTAACATTTGACTCAAGTGCATGCTAGTTAGCTTAGCATTAGCATCACCCATTAGCATGTGAGATAACACCAGAAACTTGTTCAGCGTGGTCTGTTGAGTCACCTATGTAAGTTTGGTTGGAAAATAAGGTGTTAGCCTAGCATGCTAGTTAGCTTAGCATTAGCATCACCCGTTAGCATGTGAGATAACACCAGAAACTTGTTCAGCGTGGTCTGTTGAGTCACCTGTGTAAGTTTGGTTGGAAAATAAGGTGTTAGCCTAGCATGCTAGTTAGCTTAGCATTAGCATCACCCGTTAGCATGTGAGATAACACCAGAAACTTGTTCAACGTGGTCTGTTGAGTCACCTGTGTAAGTTTGGTTGGAAAATAAGGTGTTAGCTTAGCATGCTAGTTAGCTTAGCATTAGCATCACCCGTTAGCATGTGAGATAACACCAGAAACTTGTTCAGCGTGGTCTGTTGAGTCATCTGTGTAAGTTTGAATGGAAAATAAGGTGTTAGCCTAGCATGCTAGTTAGCTTAGCATTAGCATCACCCGTTAGCATGTGAGATAACACCAGAAACTTGTTCAGCGTGGTCTGTTGAGTCACCTGTGTAAGTTTGGTTGGAAAATAAGGTGTTAGCCTAGCATGCTAGTTAGCTTAGCATTAGCATTACCCGTTAGCATGTGAGATAACACCAGAAACTTGTTCAGCGTGGTCTGTTGAGTCACCTGTGTAAGTTTGGTTGGAAAATAAGGTGTTAGCCTAGCATGCTAGTTAGCTTAGCATTAGCATTACACGTTAGCATGTGAGATAACACCAGAAACTTGTTCAGCGTGGTCTGTTGAGTCACCTGTGTAAGTTTGGTTGGAAAATAAGGTGTTAGCCTAGCATGCTAGTTAGCTTAGCATTAGCATCACCCGTTAGCATGTGAGATAACACCAGAAACTTGTTCAGCGTGGTATATCTCAGAGATACATTATCCGATCTGCACGAGATTTATTGTACTTCATCAGTGAGCACGTCTACACACATTGATATTGTGGATTAACATATGACTCTAGAGCGCCCCTAGATTATTCAAACTGTTAGATCTCAGTGATACATCATTCGATCTGTACCAGATTTATTCTGCGTCATCAGGGAGCAGTTCTAAACGCATTGATATTGTTGTGTAAATTTTGACTTCAGTGCACCACCTACATAATTCAAACTGTTATATGTCAATAAGGATGAAGGGAAAAAATCGTTTTTTTAAATCTAGATTCTTTGTCTTGGCGATTCAGAATCAATTCTAAATGCTCCAAAATTGATTTTAAAACATGTTTAATTTTCCCCTGATACATGCTCAATAATCCAGGTAGAAAACTCTAAAAAAGCTAAGTCTGATATTCAGCTCAGTCTTAGCACCCTCTCAAAGTGGATCAACCAGTTTGCTGGTGACTGCTGAAACCAGTTGCTCACATGATGGATGACCATCATCTTAACAATGGATCGTTAGCACCCATTGTAAAAACAACCCAAAGGGTTGTTTGCTATTCACAAAGGGCTGATCACTTCTACACACTTTGATACTATGGTTTAACAGATGACTCCAGTGTACCTCATACATTATTTTTCAAACTGTTACATCTCATTGCCAGATCATGTGATCTGTTCCACGTTTACTGTGTATCATCTGTCAGCACATCTAAACACGTATATATTGTTGTTATTCGCTAACTGTTCTTGGCAAACGGGTACTGGATAGGCACGAGAGAGTTCGAGATGGCGACCGAGCGGATGAGCTGGAGCTCCCGCGGTCGCCTCAATAAGGTCCGAGCGGCGCTAAGCTGCGAGGGCCTCAATGCTGCTTGCAGCTTTAATTATTATTATTATTATTTTTCCGTCACTTCGCGCGGCCGTTTGGGGCCTTTAACATATTCAAAAACTCACCAAACTTCACCCAAAATTGTCCCCCAACGAAAATTTTATGATTCTGGTGTAATCGCAAGTGGGCGTGGCCTAACTGCTCAACAGCGCCCCCTAACGTGAGTTGGGGAAAACCGTAAGTCGTAGAGATCTGAAACTCGGTACATATGTAGATCTCCCCAATTCAAGAAAAAAAGTACATTGGAGGTACCCTCTAAAATGCACAGGTAGGCGGCCATTTTGGGTCAAAGGTCAAATTTTGGTCATTTTTCAGTTTTACTCATGTCGAACTTTGACGAACTCCTTCTCAGGCGTTCGACCTATCGGCTTCAAACTTGGTCAGAATGCAGTTAAGGCATGGGCCTTTAAAAGTTATCAAAAAAATTGACTTTTCGTATATGTTCAGGGGGCGTGGTGGAGCGGTGAACTTGGCGTACTCGCCGAAACAAACGAAACGCTATAACTTTGACATTTAAAGGTCTATTGACACCATGCTTTATCCTAGAATAATGAAACTTGGTACACATGTGTATCTCATCAGGAGCTACAAAAAAGTCTCTTGGAGCAATGGTCCAAAGCCAACAGGAAGTCGGCCATTTTAGGTCAAAGTCACAATTTGGTCTATTTCATTTACGTCATATCTGAGCGAACTCGTCCTAGAGCTTTCGAGATCCAGGCGTCAAACTCGGTCAGCACTATCTTGAGGCATTGAAGGTCAAAAGTTATCAAAAGAATTTTTCTAAGTCAAAGCATGTGGGCGTGGCCTTAGGTCAAAGTCAAATTTGGTCTATTTCATTTACGTCATATCTGAGCGAACTCGTCCTAGAGCTTTCGAGATCCAGGGGTCAAACTCAGTCAGCACTATCTTGAGGCATTGAAGGTCAAAAGTTATCAAAAGAATTTTTCTATGTCAAAGCATGTGGGCGTGGCCAAGCCTCAAATCTGGCCATTTTCCATGAAACATCAATTACGTCATATCTGAGCGAACTCGTCCTAGAGCTTTCGAGATCCAGGCGTCAAACTCGGTCAGCACTATCTTGAGGCATTGAAGGTCAAAAGTTATCAAAAGAATTTTTCTAAGTCAAAGCATGTGGGCGTGGCCTTAGGTCAAAGTCACAATTTGGTCTATTTCATTTACGTCATATCTGAGCGAACTCGTCCTAGAGCTTTCGAGATCCAGGCGTCAAACTCGGTCAGCACTATCTTGAGGCATTGAAGGTCAAAAGTTATCAAAAGAATTTTTCTATGTCAAAGCATGTGGGCGTGGCCAAGCCTCAAATCTGGCCATTCTCCATGAAACATCAAGCTAAAATAACTTCCTAATATAAGCTCCCAGCTACACCAAATTCACTAAGATCTATATTTATCCATCCCTCGACAGGACTGCAGTCCAATATGTAGTGGGCGTGGCCTGATTCTTCCAGAGCGCCCCCTAGAATTTAGTTTAAAAATCAGCCCCCAGCCATGCTTTATCCCAGAATTATGAAACGTGGTATACATGTGTAAATTGTCAGGACCTACAAAAAAGTCTCTTGGAACCCTGGTCCAAAACAAAAACAAAGTCGGCCATTTTGGGTCAAAGGTCATTTTCCGATGTTTTTGAATTGCGTATTTAAACAAACTCCTCTTAGTGATTTTGAAGGATTGCCTTTAAACTTGGTTAACATGCCCTTAACACATTGGACAGTAAAAGTTATCAAAAGTTTGCGTTTTCGTTTATGCTAAAGGGGCGTGGCCAGGCCTCAAACTTGCGCTTCATGCGTCCCCTACATTATTTCTATAGTCCCATCTCAGTGATACATCATCCGATCTGAACCAGATTTATTGTGCATAATCAGTGAGACCTTGTGGACACATTGATATTGTTGTTTAACATATGACTCCAGAGCGCCCCCTAGATTATTCAAACTGTTATATCTCAGTGATACATCATCCGATCTGAACCAGATTTATTGTGCATCATCAGTGAGCCCTTGTGGACACATTGATATGGTGGGCTAACATTTGACTCAAGTGCGCCCCCTACATTATTTCTATAGTTATATCTCAGTGATACATCATCCGATCTGAACCAAATTTATTGTGAATAATCAGTGAGCCCTTGTGGACACATTGATAATGTGGTTTAACATATAACTCCATAGCGCCCCCTAGATTATTCAAACTGTTATATCTCAGTGAGACATCATCCGATCTGAACCAGATTTATTGTGTATCATCAGTGAGACCTTGTGGACACATTGATATTGTGGTTTAACATGTGACTCCAGAGCGCCCCCTAGATTATTCAAACTGTTATATCTCAGTGAGACATCATCCGATCTGAACCAGATTTATTGTGCGTGTGCACCCCTGGTGCGGAGTAGACACGAGAGACTTCGAAATGGCGACCGAGCGGACGAGCTGGAGCTCGCGCGGTCGCCTCAATAAGGTCCGAGCGGCGCTAAGCTGCTTCGGGCCTCAACGCCGCTTGCGGCTTTAATTATTATTATTATTATTATTTTTCCGTCACTTCGCGCGGCCGTTTGGGCCTTTAACATATTCAAAAACTCACCAAACTTCACCCAAAATTGTCCCCCAACTAAAATTTTATGATTCTGGTGTAATCGCAAGTGGGCGTGGCCTAACTGCTCAACAGCGCCCCCTAACGTGAGTTGGGGAAAACCGTAAGTCGTACAGATCTGAAACTCGGTACATATGTAGATCTCCCCAATTCAAGAAAAAAAGTACATTGGAGGTACCCTCTAAAATGCACAGGTAGGCGGCCATTTTGGGTCAAAGGTCAAATTTTGGTCATTTTTCAGTTTTACTCATGTCGAACTTTGACGAACTCCTTCTCAGGCGTTCGACCTATCGGCTTCAAACTTGGTCAGAATGCAGTTAAGGCATGGGCCTTTAAAAGTTATCAAAAAAATTGACTTTTCGTATATGTTCAGGGGGCGTGGTGGAGCGGTGAACTTGGCGTACTCGCCGCAACAAACGAAACGCTATAACTTTGTCATTTAAAGGTCAATTGACACCATGCTTTATCCCAGAATAATGAAACTTGGTACACATGTGTATCTCATCAGGAGCTACAAAAAAGTCTCTTGGAGCAATGGTCCAAAGCCAACAGGAAGTCGGCCATTTTAGGTCAAAGTCACAATTTGGTCTATTTCATTTACGTCATATCTGAGCGAACTCGTCCTAGAGCTTTCGAGATCCAGGCGTCAAACTCGGTCAGCACTATCTTGAGGCATTGAAGGTCAAAAGTTATCAAAAGAATTTTTCTATGTCAAAGCATGTGGGCGTGGCCTTAGGTCAAAGTCACAATTTGGTCTATTTCATTTACGTCATATCTGAGCGAACTCGTCCTAGAGCTTTCGAGATCCAGGCGTCAAACTCGGTCAGCACTATCTTGAGGCATTGAAGGTCAAAAGTTATCAAAAGAATTTTTCTATGTCAAAGCATGTGGGCGTGGCCAAGCCTCAAATCTGGCCATTCTCCATGAAACATCAAGCTAAAATAACTTCCTAATATAAGCTCCCAGCTTCACCAAACTCACTGACATCGATCCTTGTTCACCCCCCTGCAGGATTCCATTGCAATACTTGGTGGGCGTGGCCTAATTCCTCAACAGCACCCTCTAGAATATTTAAAAAAAACAGCCCCCAGCCATGCTTTATCCCAGAATAATGAAACTTGGTACACATGTGTATCTCATCAGGAGCTACAAAAAAGTCTCTTGGAGCAATGGTCCAAAGCCAACAGGAAGTCGGCCATTTTAGGTCAAAGTCACAATTTGGTCTATTTCATTGACGTCATATCTGAGCGAACTCGTCCTAGAGCTTTCGAGATCCAGGCGTCAAACTCGGTCAGCACTACCTTGAGGCATTGAAGGTCAAAAGTTATCAAAATAATTTTTCTATGTCAAAGCATGTGGGCGTGGCCAAGCCTCAAATCTGGCCATTCTCCATGAAACATCAAGCTAAAATAACTTCCTAATATAAGCTCCCAGCTGCACCAAATTCACTAAGATCTATATTTATCCATCCCTCGACAGGACTGCAGTCCAATATGTAGTGGGCGTGGCCTGATTCTTCCAGAGCGCCCCCTAGAATTTAGTTTAAAAATCAGCCCCCAGCCATGCTTTATCCCAGAATTATGAAACGTGGTATACATGTGTAAATTGTCAGGACCTACAAAAAAGTCTCTTGGAACCCTGGTCCAAAACCAACAGGAAGTCGGCCATTTTGGATCAAAAGGTAGTTTTGGTCATAAATTTCACACCTTTCTGGTGGTTTAAAGCCACTCTATCTCTCACGCCCTTGACATAGTCAAGATGATCCTGTGCTAGAAGACAGATAATACATTGATCTGATGTGTTTTAAAACACTTGAAGGTTTTGTTGGAGGATGTGGGCGTGGTTGTGGCAGCATGGCGAATACAAGACCAGCAGGCGATGCTAGAGCTCTGGAGTTTGCATGTGATTTTGAATATTTGGCAAATGCGCACCATGATCGCGACTGGGCGGACTAGCTAGAGTTCCCATGCTCACCACAATAAGGCCGGAGCGGCGCTAAGCTGCTTCGGGCCTCAACGCCGCTTGCGGCTTTAATTGGTAATTGTAGCTGATCTAAACCATGATAGCTTACATACCAGGTGCATATAGATAAGGCTAATGTAAAATCCCAATCATAAGCCCACCTAAAAAACCATAATTGCATGACACATAGAACCAGAGTGGCACTGACTGGAAACCAACCAGCCAACAACCTTCGATGTGGGGACCTGCAGCTCCAACGCTTGGTCTTCAACCTCCATCCAAGGGTCGCCT
>JBBPBX010009358.1:0-60226 GCA_038048925.1 Garcialebias charrua
GTCCACAGAACTGTCAGTTGGAGGAAAACGAACCAAGTGTTTGTATGTTTTGCCAACCCTGCTGCTGGCAAGGCCCTTTCAAATTTTTGCAAAACCTCAGTATAGGACCAGTTTGAAAGGTCGGACTGTTTGGATACAGGGAATTGATTTATGGAACAATTTAGAAAACGATGTTAAATATGCTAAGTCTATGCTTGTGTTTAAAAAAAATGATTAAATCAAATTAAAAAAAATATATGAAAATCTTTAGTTAAATTGATTCTATCAGTAATTATTTAGTCAAAAAAATGAAGATTTTTTAAAGTAATTATTTAGTCAAAAAATGAAGTTTTTTGTTCAATTACTAGAAAAACATTGCATTAGTTAATTGTTTGGATTGAGTTTGCTTTTGTGGTTTTTTTGTTTTTTGAAAAAAAAAGGGGCAGATACTATAAGATTATTTCTTCTCTCTGCCTCCTTTCATTTTATGTCTTTTATATTGTACACTGTATGTTTAAACGTTGTTTTTTATTGATGTAAAATGAATAAATTTAATAAAAATTTAAAAATTAAAAAAAAAGAAGAAGCGCCTCTCACACTGGGTGACTGAGGCCATTAAAAGGACGCACAGCAGCAAAGGTCAACAGGTGCCCTGTGGGGTACACGCCCATTCCACTCGGGGCCTAGCTGCCTCATGGTCTCTTTTTAAGGGCGTGCCAGTGGCTGACATTTGTGCTGCAGCTAACTGGAGCTCCACAAACACGTTTGCAAAGCATTATTCTTTGGATGTTACTGCCTGTGACGTCACTCAGGCTGTACTCTCTAGCACACAGTAGAGATCAGCTAAAACGCCTAAAGTATGAAGGCAGAAGTTCTCACAAGCATGCATTTTTACTGAGCATCTCAAGGGCGTGAATGGATTGCGTTCCCATAGTCAATATGTTGCACTGAGTGGACTGACTGAAAAGGGAACTGAAAGTTATGCACCATAACTCATGTTCCCTGAAGGAAGGGAACGAGGTGCAACATATGTTTGCCCTTTCAATGCCCAAAAGCTCGGTGAAGTGCTCTTGGAGACAGAAGGATGGGCGCAGTCGTCTTTATACCAAGAGGGCGGGGCCTCTGTGGTGACGCTGACGCCCACCTGCCGTAAAGGCGTGAATGTATTACTTCAGGTAAATCGCGCGGGTGCGCAATTCCCATAGTCAATATGTTGCACCTCGTTCCCTTCCTTCAGGGAACATGAGTTATGGTGCATAACTTTCAGATTTTGGAACTATGCATAAAGTGGCACAACATATATACCTGTATGTTGTATCATTCAACTATGTTCGTTTTTACCATCAAAATGACAAATCAATGAAAATTTGATTTTAAAGGGATTTTAAAATGGGCGCCGTGTTTCATCAAGGGACATTCGGGTACTTACGCATGCGACGTCGTGACGTAGGGACCAGCACGGTTGTCTATAGCATGCAATGTACCGTAATTGTCTTCAAGATCGCCTATTTTCTTTTGTATACTGTAACTTGAAAAATGCAGATATGTTGTGTTGCATTTGGGTGTTCTAACATCGCCAGCTCTGTAGACGACTACGATCGGGTTCCAGCACTTCACCCTCGGAACTTTGCTCATCTGAAATGTTGGATTTCCCCTCGCTCCACCTCGTTCACTGAACGGTAAGAGCCAAATAAATACGAGTGCAGACCTAAATTAGAACCAGCTGTTTCTTGTTCAACACTCAAACTAACTTCGGCTTCCCAAACTGAAGACAAATCGTTAAAATCTTCACTTAAATTGCTTGATTCCTCGGTTTGTATATTCTCTGCCATAGTTATTTACAAGGTGCGTTCTGGCGATTGTGTCATAAAATGCGTCGGCGTTTGACCCCTCCTTTCTCCACCCGAAAACTGCGACGCTCTGAAGAGAACTATTTTATTTAAAAAAAACTTTTATATATTAATTATTCGAAGCATCTGTGTACAAAAAAATCAAAGCTGAGTAGCTACTCTGCCACTTTATGCATAGTTCCAAAATCATGTCACACACACTTTAAAATCAGGTGCGCCGTATGTACTAATTCTGGTTGTGCTTACTGACCTCAAACTGATTTTTCGATTAGCTGACTGTTTTGTTTTGCCTAATGCACCTTAAAATCTGGTGCACCTTATGCATGAAAACAGACCTGTTCATTGATATTGTGCCTAATAATGCGGTGCGCCTTACAATACAAAAAATACAGTAGTTGAAATGAACATCTAAAAAAGCTAAGTCTGGTCCTCTGGACATTCAAAAAATAAAACAAAACAAAGCTGTTGTTGTTTTATTTTTTGAATGTCCAGAGGACCAGACTTAGCTTTTTTAGATTTTTCTACCTGGATTATTGAGCATGCATCAGAGTTGAAATGAACAGTTTATTATATATTTTTGGAAGGGTATTGAAAGTGTCACATATTTTCATGATTATCAGTAGTGAAAGTTTTTAGTTCTATACGTACAAATCTGATCCTGATCCATAAATTGTGTATTTGACTTCACCCCAAGGCCCCGAGTCCGGATCCTTTGCCTGGAAAACAAAACAGGAAACAAGATTAATAATGCAACAAATTTTTAAAATAATTTGCTTTTCGTGACCATAATTATTTATCTGATTAAACTGATGTTGCATGGTGTAATAATAAACTCAAAACAGTCCATATTTGAATGATTTATTTTAATAAAGCTGATGGTGATCAACCAGCTGGGATCTGTTATAAGCAGGGTAGAGTCCCTTAATAAAAAAAGATTAACAGCCCAAATAAAGTTGGAACAAAATTAATCATTTTACTGAGAAGTTGGAACATACTGCTTCAGTGCAAGAACGAATGAACAAAGGAGAAATAATAAATATGCCAAATTCATAACCATAATCCTCTTCAGTGAAAAATATTATGGGACACATGCCTGAATTAGGCAAAAAGCAGCCAAAACAGCCCATTTTGGCTGCTTTTATCTGATGAACTGCATGTCGTAACACACTTTTGCTAAAGAGCTGATTGATTATATAATCACTCTGTTTGGGTAAAAGCAGAGCAGGTCACGATTGACTCACTGTGACAGACACAACACTGGAGCCTCCAGGAGAGTTCTCGGGCACTCTGGCGATGTAATACTCAGACGTGAAAGAGGGGACGTTGTCGTTCGTGTCCAGCAGATTGATCACGATGTCAGCTGTGGCACTGAACCGCTCAGGAGTGTCGATCTCCACCGCCAGCAGCTGCAGACACACAAAGTGATGGAATCTGAGCTAAATACTGTTTTAAAAAATGTAAAGCCTATATACAAATCAGCAACTGTATGAGAACATATTTATATTATATACTCAAACTTAGTGGTAAAATTCAAGAAAAGTGACTGAAAAGTCTATTTTACTCAAAATCACATAGTTATTTTTTAAATACTGAAATTGTTTTAAGTGTACCATTATAATTCCTCATTTTTACTATTAAACAGTGTAATTAGCGGTACATAAATAATGTATTAATGTGTTAATTTTGATTTTAATTTTTAGTATTTATGTACTGTAATTACTTAAACTAATAATTTTGTTCTTAAGGTTCAAACCCCGGCCCCGGCCACTACACACCTTGGGGTGTCTATGAGTGCACACCTATTTCCCCAGCTCCCCGGGCGCTTTCTATGGCTGCTCACTGCACCACCTGGTGGTGGTTGGGTTAAATGCAGAGACGAATTTCGTCTTGTATGGGAAACATACACAGATGACAAAAAATGTGACATTTATTTATTTAATTAATCTAAATATCTGTTGAGTTGTAAAGGAGCATTATAGAAGCATAACAACTGGGGAAAAATACCCATAAATTGAGTTTTGGATAATTGAATTTTCATTATTATACATTTTTAACATGATCATGTATTATTTTAACCCTCTAATGTCATAGTTTGGGAAAGCCTTAATGTTCCAATAATGTCATATTTCGGTCATTTTTAACATAAAGATGTTCTTGTCATTTTTATTTTTATTTAAAAAAAGCTTCAGTTTGTCTCTTTTCTAAGCTCCATGCTGAAAACCCACTTCTCTGACTGACTTACAGGGATGTCATTAAGTTACAGAAGAACTTCTAAGATAATTAGATGTCATACAGAAAATACACTGAAATGTAATAATAAAACAAAACTACAATATTTGAACAAAATTCTTAAAAAAAAACATGCACTAGATTAAACACAACAATCATTACTTTAACATCCAACTACAAAAACGAAGGTTTCACCTTGAAAGAGAGGGTCTGTCCCTTTTCGAAGTCGATGCCAGACGTGTCCTCCACGATGATGGTCACCTGAGCTTCATTCAGGACTGTTTGAGGAACCACTCGAAGCACTCGGCTTGGCCCCACGAGCCTCAGCTTAAATTTAGCGTTTGCTCCCTGACGACCATCAGAAATGTGGAGTTAGTGAGGGAGACTGTGAAATGTAACTTATTCTAATTTACCATATAATGTCCTCGTCAAAAGGTAGATTTTTAACAGTCATATTGAAATAAGCTGTCAGTAAATGTTACAGGAGGCCAGACAAAGAAAATATGATGGACATTTAAATAGGAATTCACATAAGCATGTTTGTACTGAAAGACATGCATTTATGTAGTACAGTAGTCCCTCGCTACTTCGCGGTTCAACTTTCGCGAACTCGCTTTATCGTAATTTGTGGGCATACAGTAACGGTAGTTCTTGACTTACGACGTTTCAGGGTTACGACACGCATCTCCATTTAAAAAATAAAAAATAAAATAAAATTATTTTGATTTTTTTTATTTTGAAAGCCGAGTTCCGAATTCCTTCCGGTTTTGACGCCAGAAACAGTGGAAAAACACAGAAAGACCCGCTCTGGACGGAGCTTCACGGCAGAACCAGTACAGTACAGGCAGAGCTTAAACGCTCTGGACCAGACCTGGGCATTGTAAGGCCCCAGGGCCACATGCGGCCCTTTGGTTGACTCTGACCGGCCCCCGTAAGGGGAGTTACAACAAAAAAATAGTTTCTAATTTTACCTCATTTGTGGACTGCATTGCTTTAATTTTGATGTCTTTTTAAAATTCACGTACAAAATGATGCAATATGTAAATCAAGACATGCGCAATGTGCATGATTGCATTGTTGTCAAGTCACAAGACAACGTTAGCCCTCAAAAATGTCCACTCATGCTTTTTATTTTGTTGATTAATCATAACTAATACTTTTACCAGTTTGTCTAAACAATGATATTTACTGCTTTTAATAAAGAAATACTATTAATATGCAGTATTGAATTATGTCATTTCGCCCGGCCCCCCACAATATTTTCTATTTCTCATGTGGCCCCATGGAAAAAATAATTGCCCACCCCTGCTCTGGACAGAGGTTGACGGCAGTTTTACAACGGAATACGGCAGATGGACCGAGCTGACGGCGGTTTTACGTCGTAAACAAATATTGGATGGACGGACGGATGGAGGTAGGCCACTGTACAGCAAGCTACAGTAGTTAGCCAGCTAGCTCCCTTTATGTGAATGGAGCCTGCTAGGAAGGAGGGAGGGAGACAATTCAACTCGCTCCTTCATTTTTAAAAACAGTGTTAGGATAGGCTAAGTGCTTGGTGACTGTACAGTACTGTACAGGTGACCCCCCACTTACGACTCCATCGACCTACGAACAACGGGACCTACGAACGTATCATATTTAATAAAAATATGAAATTACTGTATTAAAAAATATTTTTTTTTTTTTTTTTTTTGTGTTTAAATGTTCTTAATTTCATGTGTACATCACTTTGTTGCAGCTGTGGTTGTTTTAAAGGCTTTATAAATAATAATTATGATAAAAATGATCATTTCTGATCATTTTTTGAGCAATCTTGGGCAACAGGAAGTAGGTCTTCAGTTTACACGGTCACAAATTAATGTAGAACACCGGACGCCATTTTAGGATACAGTAGCTGCCCGGCGCCGGGCCGAAGACTGGTGACCAGGATGGCTTCATATGGATTAATTACGAGCTGGTAACGTCTCTGTGAACTTTGTGGATGTCTCAGGCAGCAGCGGATTTATCGCTGATCGTGCCAGGCCGCCGCGCGAAGCACCTCCGGCCGGCCTGGCTACACCTCCGGCCTGGCTAGCTCCAGAAGCTAACACGGGAGCTAACACGGGAGCCGGCCTTTTGAACACTTGTGACCAGGATCGCATCATATGGATTAATTACTAGCTGGAATCGCTCTGTGAGCTCTGTGGACGTCTCAGGCTGGAGCAGGAGCTGCAGATTGATCGCGCCGCCGCTCCAACACCAGCTCATGGCTTGGCTAGCAGAAGCTAGCCAGCTAGCTAACACAGGTCTGGAGCGGCTGCGGTGGTTCACTGGCCGGCCGCCGCGCTGCTCGGCCCGACAACAATCAACGCATGGCAACCTAAGATGTCGGCTTTGACCATCTCAAAGTAAGAAAATATATTTTTATTTATTCTGTAAATGTGAATAGCAATGTTTAACATTACAGTACACTACTGTACATGCTTAAATGTGTGCGCGCGCTCCGTTAGCATGATAAATAAAGGTTGAATGAATGAATGAATGAATAATTTAAAAAATAATAATAATTTTCACCCCCTGCCTACTGCAGAATCGAGCTGCGAACCGTTCTTAGGTCCCTAAATCGTTCGTACCTTGGGGGTCACCTGTATATGTTTTTTTGTTTGTTTGTTTTTTAGTATGTACGTATGTTCTGACTTCCGTCAAAATTCGCTTTACGACGCCGCGTAGGAACGGAACTCCGTCGTAAGTCGAGGACTACCTGTACATAATATAAAAAAATAAAATAAAATGTAAGCGCTGCCATGTTGCAGTTTTCTTTCATTAAGCCTACACTGTTTTTGCCAGTCTAAAGAACTATATTACCCAGAAGCCATCAGTTCACTTCCCAAAGTCAACGCTGCTTCCAACAGCTACTTTCTGCAAATGGAGGGAAAGTTTTGCAACTCAAAGTCAGAAGTTCTGTAAGGATCAGCTCACAGGACTGGCAGGAAAGTCTCAAATTTCAAACCAGCAGTTCTTCCTCTGATTTTATCCTCAAATGGTGTCCCTATTGAGTTTGTTGATTCCTATAAATATTTGGGTATCCTGGTCGATTAGTAAAGAAACTGAAAGTTAAACTGGGTTTCTTTTTCAGAAACAGATCATGTCTAACACTGAATGTTAGGAAACGCCTTGTATCTGTGACTTTCCTTCCCTCCATTGATTACGGTGACATTCTCTACATGAATGCTCCTACAAGCACCCTGCAGATGTTGGATGTTGTCTATCATGGTGCACTAAGATTCATAACTGGCTGTGATTATCGTACCCACCACTGCACCCTGTATTCACTGGTTAACTGGACATCATTAACCTCACGCAGACTCTTCCACTGGTACATTTTCATCTTTAAATCACTTCTTGGTCTGCTGCCCTCATACATCTCCTCCTACATGTCTTTGCGTGAGTGCAGCTACAGCGTGCGCTCTCAGGACATGATTACCTGCAGTGTTCCGTCAGTGAGGACTGAACTTGGCAAAAGGGCCTTCTCCTACTCCGCTCCTGCTTCCTGGAATATCTTACAAAAAGATCTGAAGCTCTCGACCTTGACCTCTCTAAATGGCTTTAAGAATCTGTTGGACTCCTGGCAAAAACCAATGCAGATATGTTCCTGTTTTTGATTTTCTACATCTACCTTATAATCTGTCTGTTTTGCTACTTTGACATCTTTGTTTTAACTTGTTTAAAATTATTTGTATTTCTCTCTTATGTTTGTCTATTGTTGATTGTTCAAGGAAAATCTACTGTTGCTGTTGTCATCATTCTTTGTTTGTAGCCAGGTCTCTCTTGTAAATGAGTCCTCGAGGCTCAATGGGATTAACCTGCTTAAATAAAGGTTGAATGAAAAATAATTCTGAAGCTGAACTCATCCTTCAAGTTGTATACAGTATTCACTGGTGAGTAGCTGCTGGGCTGCACTCGATCTGGACTCAGTGTGACCCGGATCCTGGAAGCTGCAGGTGACAGACAACTGTGGGGTTCAGCCTGGTTCTGGTCATGCTGTGCTGGTCCAGACTGGTCCAGAGGTGGTGGGCTAAATTCTAGGCAGCCTTGCTCCTGGAGCGGCAGCACGCACACATCAAGACAGAAGTTTTATTCATCATGCTGCACCGGGACTTCTTTTCATCTATCGGGTCGGACTGAACCGAGCTGCTGATGTTCTGCAGAGCCCTTGTAAGTAAAATTTAGATGCTACAGATAAGTATGCTGTTAAAATTAGAAGGTTCAAGAGTTTAGAGGACTGATTTGTGGGCTTCATTGCTGCAGGCTAGGTCTGCAGAAACTAACCGAGTTGGAATAGAACAGAGTTGGACCGGAACCAGAGCTGTTGCTGTTCTGCAGAGCTACTAAGTAAAATTTAATAGCTACATATACAGTACAGTACTGTAGGTATGTTGTTAAAATGATGTTTGAGAGTTTAGAACATTGCAAGTGTGGGAAGGGTTTATGAAGCCTTAATATACTGTACATAAATACTAAGATAAACTACTGCTTACTACTTCTACAGTTAATACTAAAATAAACTACTACTTACTACTACAGTACATATTAAAATAAACTGTACTACTTACTACTACTACAGTAAATACTAAAATAAACTACTACTTACTACTACTACTACTACAGTACATATTAAAATAAACTACTACTTACTACTACTACTACTACAGTAAATACTAAAATAAACTACTACTTACTACTACTACAGTACATATTAAAATAAACTACTACTTACTACTACTACTACAGTAAATACTAAAATAAACTACTACTTACTACTACAGTACATATTAAAATAAACTACTACTTACTACTTCTACAGTAAATACTAAAATAAACTACTGCTTACTACTTCTACAGTAAATACTAAAATAAACTACTACTTACTACTACAGTATATATTAAAATAAACTACTATTTACTACTACTACAGTACATATTAAAATAAACTACTACTTACTACTTCTACAGTAAATACTAAAATAAACTACTACTTACTACTACAGTACATATTAAAATAAACTACTGCTTACTACTACAGTATATATTAAAATAAACTACTACTTACTACTACAGTACATATTAAAATAAACTACTACTTACTACTACTACAGTAAATACTAAAAAAACTACTACTTACAACTACAGTACATATTAAAATAAACTACTGCTTACTACTTCTACAGTAAATACTAAAATAAACTACTTACTACTACAGTACATAATATTAAAATAAACTACTGCTTACTACTACAGTATATATTAAAATAAACTACTACTTACTACAGTAAATACTAAAATAAACTACTACTTACTACTACAGTACATATTAAAATAAACTACTGCTTACTACAGTACTACTACAGTAAATACTAAAATAAACTACTACTACTTACTACTACTACTACAGTACATATTTAAATAAATTACTACTTACTACTACTACAGTAAATACTCAAATAAACTACTACTTACTACTACAGTAAATACTAAAATAAACTACTACTTACTACTACTACAGTAAATACTAAAATAAACTACTACTTACTACTACAGTAAATACTCAAACTACTACTTACTACTACTACTACTACTTGTGTACATAAGTTTGTACCATGGTAATGACAATAAAGTTTACTTGAACTTTTACTACTATTCCTACTTTGCAGCTTTTCACTCATCACATGGGGGAGGGGGGGTCCCTAAACCCCACGATAAACGAGGGACTACGGTATATACTTATGATAACTGTCAGCACAGCTTAACTAAAAAGGTGAAACGTTATTCATGAAAACACAACGAACCCTACAAACTCTGACAATTCATGTAAAAACAAAAACAACAAGAGCAGGAAAAGTGGGAACAAACTCACCTGGTCAGAGTCATTGACTGTGATCTTAAAGCCTCGGAGGATCTCCCCTGCAGGTGGATGCTCGTACATCGTCACCTCAAACTTGCTCTGTGGTCCGTTTTCTCCATAGAAGGTTGGAGGATGGTTGTTTAGATCCACCACCCGCACTGTCACTATGGCGATGTCGAAGTCGAAATCCAGCATTTGGTTGCTCGGCCCAATTTCAGACGCCTGGATTTAAACGTGGTAACAAGATTTTAAAGACTAATTAGATTTTTTTTATTTTTTTTTTTTATTCATTTTATAACAACACATAACAATAATACATACAGTAGAAGAAAATAAAAAACAGACAAATAAAATGAAAGGCGGCAGAAGAAGAAAAAAATCTTATTTTAATAAACAATTCATATAACCAACTCTTTTGATTTTCTTACCAACTTTTCTAACCAACTCTTTTGATTGATTATATTATATATTTTATGTATTTTTTTTAATTTTTTTTATACCTTCCGCATCACATACAACAGTTAAATTCCAATATATTCAAATGTATAATTTTAACTGATTAAGCTTAATCAGTCTTGTGAAAGCAGCCAGTGAATCAATCTCTTTAATGTCTGATTCCAGTTCATTCCATAACCCTATTCCTCGAATTAGGGTAGATCTTCCCCGTGAACTAGTCCTAAAATATGGTTTAACAAAAAGATTCACCCCCTTAAGATTATAACTGCTCGTTCTTCTGACAAAATATTTTTGAATATTTGAATAGCTGTAGCTGTAGCTGCACTCACGCAGAGACATGTAGAAGGAGATGTATGAGGGCAGCAGACCAGGAAGTGACAAGTTACGGATGTAATCTCCAAAGAATGAATAAAAAAAGATAGGGGGGGACATTACCTTAACTTTTATTTCATAGAGCTCATTTTCCAGCAAAGATGGTGGGGTTGTCAGAGTGATGCATCCACTGGTGCAATTTATTTCAAAAACACTGTCACTGCCTGCAAAACGATGAAAGAAATGTTGCGTTTGGAATTAATGTCAGTTATTTTAAAATGATAAACCAGAAAAACAAAGCAATGCATCATCAAAACAAAAAAACAGCTTCATTTGACATGTTTCGTCTTTCATACCATTTATGATGGAATAATGTATGGAGTTGGGATTGCCTTGATCTCCATCTTTAGCGAACACCGTGTATATTTCTGAACCCTTGGGAAAAAAGGGGGAAAAAACGAACTATTGTACTGTAAACAGAAGCAACAATATACAGTAACTAAATTAAATGCTAAAAAATAAAAATAAAAGTTTTTTTACAGGGACAGAAACTTCATAGATGTAGCCAAAGTATGGAGTCCCTACAAAGGATGGAGGCATGTCTTGGGCATCCAGAACATTGATAGTTACAGTGGCTGTGGAAGTCAACACCTGGTGTTTCCCCTTGTACTTCCCACCTCCATCCTAAAAAACAACAAACACAAAATGTATACAGTAGACTTAATTAATGTTAATACAAATTTAAAGCAAAAAAAAAAAGAAGCAATTAAGTACCGTAAGTCTCAAACAGGGCTTATCAACTGGCGGCCCAGCAGCCAAATCAGGCTCACTGTTGAGTTCAGTTCGGCCGACCAATGGGTTCATTTTTGTATAAAACTAGATTTTAAATAGTAAAACAACCATAATTAATGGCAATAACTGGTGGATTTCTGACTCCTGAGCTCTTGGCTTTCAGTAACTGTGCCCGCCTGAGCAATTTAGTTGAATAGCCCTTGTCTAAAATGTGCATAAATGAATAACAAAGTGTAAAATTAGAAAAAATTCTGGCTAAATTGGGCTTGTGGGTGTAGGATAGAAAGCATGGCGGGGTCTTTTCATGTCAATCGGCTAAAGTGCCGCCAATTTCAACAAAACATGGGAAACGCCTTTAAGTGACAAAAAATGTGTTTGATAAGTTTTCATTTAACGTTTGGAAATCAAGGGATTTCATGATCCTTGCATGTTTATCCAAACTACTTGTTTTAACAAAATTATTTTTTTAAATCACAAGGTATTTTGAACCTTTTTAACTAACTCAATGTTGATTGGGGGGAAAAAAAACATTAAATTTATCACATTACTTATTGCCAGAACTGATGAGAAGCCATGTGTTAAATTAACTTGAGTTGATCTTGCTCTTGGTTTAATAACACCTTATAACAAAGTAATGATATCTTATTAGATTTAGGAAGCCACTACTGTATCTTATTTAAAATTTGTTTCAACAGGTTAGACTAGTTTAAATGGTCATCCAGAAAATATTTAGTAAATCATAGAAAACTAGAGAAATTGCATTTCCTGCAAAAAATACAGTGTGAATGCTTATGCAGAAGAACTTACTGGAAACAGTTGAAATTAGCTAAACACATGCTGGAATAGCTTAAATGAAGAACTAGCCTTAAGTAGCAGAAGAAAGCAGAAAGAACACGTATTTGCTGGATTAGGTTTAAGTAAACTGAAATTAGCACAAAAATCAGGACGTTAAAAAATAGCTAAAATTAGTTTAAAAAAATAGCTGAAAAATAGCTGAAAGGGCTTAAAGAAGCTTAAATAACCAGAATGAAGTGGAAAGAACTGAAATGAGTTAAAAAGGTGGACTTAGCTGAAAAGCATAAATAAAAATAGGATAAATAAAACAGCTAAATTGTAGCTGAAATAGCAGAAACTTGCAGAAAAAAGCTGAAATTGGTATAACAAGCTGAAATTATCATAAAGAAATTAATTAGCCTAAAAGCAACAGAAAGTGTCACAAAAAACTTGAATTGATCTGAAAACAGCTGAAATTAGCTAAAATGCTAAAAATGTTAGCTGAAAAGGTACAAGTAGCATAAAAGGCAGAAAACATGTTCTTAAATTAGCATAAAAAAGCATGCTAATTTGTTTGTCCAATTAGGCTGAAAGAAGCAGAAATGAGAACAAAAAATAGACTAGCTGAAAAAAAGCTGAAATTAGCAACAAAAATTTTTTTTTTTGATGAAAAGTAGCTAAAAAGCAGAAAAAAGTTGACATTACAAGAAGGAATTGGAGAGAGCAAGTTTTTGCTGAATTAGACTGAAAAGGTTGAAAAAAGTGCAAACAATGTGGAATTAGCTGAAAATGCTTAAGATAGCAGAAAAACTGCTAAATAGTAGCTGAAATAGCAGAAATAGCTAAAACTTGCAGAAAAAAAGCTGAAAGGAGCATAACAAACTAAAAGAAGTTAGAAGACGCACAACAAATTAGTAGTTAGCAGAAAGAAACCCAACTAAACTTAGCTGACAATAGCTGAGAAAAAGTTTTAAATTTGAGCAGGAAGTTGAAATAAGCTGAACCAGAACAAAATGTGAAAGGACCAGTAAAAGGTTGTAAGCAGATCTAATGATATGAAGGATGTAAAATGAGCTCAATTCATTTTCTATGAGAAAAAAAAAAGTGGCAGAAAAGGCTAAATATTTAAAAAAGCTAAAATTGCACCAATACTAAAAGTCATAGCAGGATTGTCCTGAAAGAGCTGAATGTTTTTGATTTATGATTGTTGAAATTGTTTAAAAACATACAGAAGAAAAATGGATCACAATGCTTCGTAAGCATTTGCACAATTAAATGTTTAATTTTGTAGCCCATATTAAGAACTGTTAACATACCAAATACAAATCTGAGCCAAATTAAGTGATTTTAAATTCTGTTTATTTGTCTTTTTCTTGTCATTTTTAAATGAATATTCTAATCCCCGCCCATTTTCATGACTTCATAACTTGTTTGAGTTGTTCTACCATTGAGACAAAATAAAAGCCTTTTTTTTTTTTTTGGAAGCAGAAAGGCAAGGCTGTTTTTTCTTTTTAATTATTGATGTTTATGTTTTTAATCAAACATATTAATAAGGATTTGACTGAGTGCTTTTGTTCTTGTTGTTTTGGATTTTGGAAGTGATTTAAATCGTCTGTTGATGCATGACTTTGTTTAAGTGAGAAATTCATTACAGGTTTAGCATTTGAGAAGTAGCCGTATGCCAAGAAAAAAAAAAGATAAACAAGTTGTCAAAATATTCCTTCAGGCGGAAGGAGTGTTGGGAGAGAGAACTTGCATTGCTTTGCAGGATTTAATTAAAACTTGGCGACATTCAGAAGGTTTTATTTACAAGAACACTGGAATGAACATGTCAACAACAAAACTCTTTGTAAGACACGTTTGACAATAAATTCTTAGACTTTTCATGTACAGTACTTTACTTATTTAAATTAGATAAGATTTAATCATGGTCTTACCATCTTCCTCTAACACATACTGTGGCTTGAATGTTCAGTGTGGAAACTTCTGACAGCTGAGAGTCTACAAGCTAAAGTGCTAATACTTGTTTGCAGCAGAATCAGCTTCTCACCTTTGCAACCACCGTCACAAAGTGAGTTAATGTGGTTTCGTAGTCCAAACTCTTGCCAGGTTTGACTCTGAGGATCCCGCTGTGTCCATCAATGGTGAATTTGGCAAACGAGGAACTCTAATGACAAAAAGAGTCAAACACTTATTGGGAAAGAAGACATTTGTCATGGGAAAAATAAGATTTACTGATAGGTAATGAGATGTCCTCAATGGGAGACAACAGATCTGTCATGTATAGAACATGCAACATGTACATTTCTTTCTAATAAAGTTGTTACAAAGCAGAAAATCTCGCTGCTACGACCAAGAGCAAAAGAAACTTTTGATCAACACCATCCCTCAAATTGCTTCAACTAAACCTTTTTTTATTTACGAATAATTAAATGTGGCAGTCGACACGTGAACACTACTGCGTAAGCCTTTATTAATTCCTCAATGCTTTGCGCAAATGTAATTGAAATTTAATCCACTAAAGTGATGCTTTTTCCAGACTGCTCTCTGGTATGATTAATCCGTCGCACAGTGCGCTTTCCCCACCACATGAATGCCCCTTTGGTCCCTCCACATGGCAGAAATGCTCTCATGGTGACAGCTTGACCCATGCTCTTAACCCTGAACGTTCGGGTCATATCAAACCAGCTAACAGAGCTTATATTTAGATATGAATCAATCTGGAAAGAACACGTGTTTCAAGCAATACAAATGTGAACAAATAGTCTGAAAGCAGCCATGAAACCTAAACTTCGATGACCCTTTCAAATCAAGTTGAGGTCTGAGTGAAACGATCTTAAAAGCGACGACGGTGTCAAAATAATGAGCTCAGGGTTGAACTAAACACCGCAAGCAAGTTTGGATCACTTCAGCTCAGGTGACCTCGGGTTAACTTCTGCAAATGTTTTGCTGTTGCAGGTAAAAGAACACTTTTAACAAAAGAGAGTGGTGAAGGCTGCACAGAAGTCTGTTGGAGTCAGCCTCCACCTCCAGATGTAGGAAGAGGGCCACCTGCATCATGAAGGACCCCACTCATCCACATACTTTTTGCACCGCATCCCTCAGGCAGAAGGTTGAGGAGCATTCAGTGTAGAACCACTAGACTGAGGGACAGCTTCTACCCTAAGGCTGTTAAACTCATGAATCCCTAGTCAGGATTATCACTGTGAAAATTACTGTGAAAGAAATTACTATGAAAAAAGTCACTGTAATGCCACTTGGTTGTTGATATGTGCTGCTGATTTCATGCTGCTGATTTATTTCATGTTGCTGTGTTCATTTCATACACATCTACTCACACAGACTCATGTTCGTGCTGCTGTTGTTTGGATCATTGTTTTGTACTATCAGTGCTTAGTGTTTTCTCAGTTTAGCATATTTCTTAGTTCATATCTTAGAACTTATTACTGTTTTTCTTTACAATTTGTATTATTGTTGGATGTGACCCTGTGTACACAATTTTGTTCCACCAAATGCATTATGTGGTGCAAATGGCAATAAAAACACCGACCTTGAGTTTTTAGGTCAATGGGACAGTGAAGACTGATGGAAAATGGTAAATGGGCTGTACTTAGCGCCTTTCTATCTTATCGAGATACTCAAAGCACTTTACACTACAATCTGTACCCATTCATAGAGCACTCTACTACTTCTATACGAAGACACCGATGGGACACACATCACCTGTAGGTAATAGGAGACGCTGCCTCCTGAACCCAGGTCTTTGTCCACAGCACGGACTCTGTAGATGCTGCTCCCTGGAGCAGTGTTCTGGTAAAAAGACATTTGCTCATGTTAAAACAAATTATATCATGTTCCAGGTTTTTATTGGTGTCATTTTCAGATAAAGAAGAGGTTATGTGTTTATACCTCTGGAACCTCAATGATGAAAGGCAGGTTTTGAAATTCAGGCGGCTCATCGTTGGCATCTGTCACAAACACTCTCACTGTCTCAACAACCTGAAAGCAAGGTGAAAACAAATTTTCAGCTGTAAATTAAAACTGCTTTGTTTCCTTTTGTTTATTTAATCTGCGTCATACTAAAATTCTTTATTCTACAATGCAAATGCACATCATCTATACCCTTTCATGTCAGAGTTTTAAATTAAATAATTTAATGAGTAGAAACAGAGTTGTAGATGTTTTGGTCTAACATTTTCAAAATATGTTCTGTACAGTGCAATACAGTATTAGAAATTCTTGCAAAATGTGTTAGCGATTAGAATATGTATTGAGGATGATGCTCAGCTACCAATACATCAAACTTTAGCTCAGTTTGTGTAAAAGTGACCAAAGCCATTTGCATGTTTACTAAGGCTGCTTAACTGTGGCAGCCATCTTTAACAAGGGATGCACGATATTATTGGGATGGTATCCGTATCTGCAGATATTAGCGTTAAAGTTAAATATTGGACATCGGCCATTCAATCAAAATAACTCACCGATATAAAATACATTGTTTTTGTATGACAACCCAGTGACAAGGATGTCTGCAGTACAAACACAACATGATAATGTCATGCGCGACTATCTGATCTGATCACGGTGGAAAGGAAGAAGTCAAAATGTCGGTGGTGTGGAAGTTTTGTTGTTGTTGTTGTTGTGGATATTTGATTCCAAAGATTTTTGGGCTACGTTGAGTTTCGCTACATCGTCTCCAGTCAGATATTTTTCCGACGTAGCCTTACCCGAGTTACAAGCCGTCATTTCTGATGTCACTGAGAAGCTAATAGCCGATAGCACTTGGGTGAGTTTTACCACAGACATTTGGACGTCAAGTGTTGGCCCCGTTAGCATGATTAGTCTTACGGCACAATGGATAGACAAAAACGTTTACTGTATCTTAAAAAAGCTGTTCTTCATGCACAAGAGTGAAGAGGATCCCACACTGCAGCTAGGAACCTGGAACAAACCTCCACAAGTGAGACAGCATCATAGGTGACTAATGCTAATCAATAACATTTAAC
The DNA here is from genome assembly GCA_038048925.1 of Garcialebias charrua. Lineage (NCBI taxonomy): Eukaryota > Metazoa > Chordata > Actinopteri > Cyprinodontiformes > Rivulidae > Garcialebias > Garcialebias charrua. Next base: position 17,280 of record JBBPBX010009358.1, read on the forward strand.
ACTTTTCATTTAATATAAGTTAAAGTACTATGCATACCATATGGCTGTTACTGAATATATGTCACCAGCTGTTACAGTTTTGTAGCAAATACTGTACCGGTAAGTCTAAATAAGAGGCCTATGTTCTGACAAAGGAAAGTATATTTAAAAAATCGGTCTCGGTTATCGGCCAAAAATCGAATATCGTGCATCCCTATCTTGAACTGGTAATCAGCTATAAATGGACACCCAGTGATTACTTTCCAGTGGTTTCATGAGTTATTTTGCTGACACTAATGCAAACACACATCTACATTTATTATCCACTTGTCTTGTTTGGCGGTAATGAATGCACTGTTTACCTGAAACTGTACACATTTAAATCAAGTGTTGAACATAAACGTCACATTTTTGTCATCTGTGTATGTTTCCCATACTTGACAGACGAAATTGGTCTCTGCATTTAACCCAACCACCACCAGGTGGTGCAGTGAGCAGCTGTAGTCAGCGCCCGGGGAGCTGGGGAAAATAGATGTGCACTCATAGACACCCCAAGGTGTGCCGTGGCCGGGGTTCGAACCTGGGTCCTTCGGATCCCAAGTCCGATTCCCTAACCACTACAACATGATGCTTCCTCCAGTGTTTCTGCCTTTATCTGGCCTATTTTGCATTCTTTATGCTCATGTGAGAAGTTTCCTTCTCTCAACTGTTTTAAATGAATGCCACAATTGGCATAAAAGGAAACAGCAAGACATTTGGGTATAGTTTATGAAAACAAGTAATAAGAAATACAAAAAATAGCAATGCATCCTTAAAAAAACTTACTTTGTTGCGCCCATCTGTTATGCTCACTGTCACAGAGATATCGTCTTGCTTCTATGAAAATAAAACCATCATTGTCATTTTTATTGACTTTTGTTATCGACACTTGGCCAAAGAGCCATTTTTGCATCAAAGTGAAGAGTTTTGATGTTTTAGGCTTGCCTCTCTGTCCAGCTCCTGATTCAGAGTCACGTTGCCTGACTTGGGATCCACCCTGAAATATTCTGTGGAGCCCTTTTCAAAAGTGAGACCGTATTGTACCGGATCTCCCTCTGGATCCGTACCGTTCAGGATGTATATCTGTGTTCCTACAGGGGGGAATCCACAAAGAAAAATGTAAATAAAGGAAAAAAAAGTACCTTTCACTTTGCTTTTTTATAGTCAGCTCAGCTGAGCCACCGCCCGTATTGTTTTCTTCCTGTCAGTCTTGCCATACGTCACAATCCAAAAGGTATTACAGTGATTAGGAGGAGCATTGTGCATGTTTATTTTACACCCAAGAAAGGTTTTCACTGTTAACCACACAAAACATCCTCCAAAACATCCCATCCATCCATCCTTTCCAAATCTTTTTTCAAATTACTGAGAATATACTGGTATACTGGTACAACACAATCTATGTTAATGAAACATACCAACAGGTGTATCCTCAGAGATGCTGAACAAGGCCATATTTCCACTTGTGCTACTTGGTCCATTGTCATAAAAATGTGGAGCATAGTCTGATTGGCCTTCATGAAAAACATAAAAATGGTCCAAGTTATTTAAGAAAGAAGGAGAAAGAAGTACCGGTAATCAGTTACTCAAAACACTGTATAAATCTGCACAAATGTGTATAAATTATATGGATTTTAATATACACTATTTTTTTTTACATTTTTATCAAGGTTGCACTGATAATTAATGCAATGATTAACAAAAAGAGCAGAAACTAAAAGCAGTAGTGAGGAGTAAATGGGAGTTAAATAAAAGATACAGTGAATTTGAGGTTTAACTCTTGAAAAAGAAACATGCATCAGTGCACATTGATTTATACGAGTTGTAATCGGTATAAACGGTTCACTCTAAAATGAACATGCCCTCTCTGTGTTCCGAGGATTAAGCAGATAAGAGCAAGCCAAGAAGTCTTATCCTTACACACACAAGCACACACAGGAAAAAAAAACTACCTGAACTGTACTGAAGCAGCAGGAGAAAGAGGAACACGTGTGTTTTCTTGTTTTTCTTCATCCTGGTGCGGAGGTAAGGCTTGGCTGACTCATGTGGAAGGCTTGGTGGAGGGGAAGCGAGCGGCCAGTGGCGTGCTCTTCTGGAGGCGTCTCAGCAGGCTCAGAGTGAAGAAGAGTCTGGGGCAGATTCTCAGGCGCTAATCCAGTGACGCATCCCTCCTCTTCGCAGACATCTTCTGCCTCACTGCTCACACTCCAGATCCATCCTAAAAACTACACATGGGAGGGATGAGAGTTCAGGTTTCACACACTGGGGTGTGAAAATTACACCTCAGCACACGTGATGATGGGTGCTTGAATCTGCATCTGTGATGACTGATAATTCAGATTTTTTATACGCACGGTGCTGTGTTTACGTTTGACCCTCATTGATCCGATATTGAGACTTTCTCTGCTCTTAAATTTATTTTTTATTTTTATCAAGAAACCGACTGACCTTTAGGGTCCCTACGCCTCAAGACACAAAACATTCACACGTTTGATGCTTTTGACACTGTGGACCATGACATCTCATGTCATAAACGGTCTTATTTAGGGATGCCCAATGTGCCTTACTGCATATGCCACTTTTTGCCTCTATAACAACATCAACTACTACCTCATACATATACTGTGCACATTAACTCATACGCTGCTTTGCCACTTTGCAAATGTCAATGCTAGAAACCTTTAGTTTATTTTAGTTATACTTTTTATACTCTTTTTTTATACTAGTATGCAAAAACTCAGGACAGTATTATGTTCATTAAATGTTTAATGTTTTAGTTTTAGAGTTGGTGTAAATTTTCATACTCTTATACCACTATGCAAAAACTCAGGACAGTGTTAGTTTTACTATTTTATGCTTATGTCTATTATTATATGTTTCAGTGTTTCAATGTTTAGATGTTTACTGTTGCACCGAGGGACTGAGAGAAACGCAATTTCGGTCCTGTGTATGTCCTGTACAGTACATATTGCAGATCTGACAATAAAGTTGACTTTGACTTTGACTTTGATAAGCTCTCTGAAATTGGTTTCTCAGATCACACTATTGGCTGGTTCTCTAATTATGTCTCAGACCGGAGGCAATGTGTTCATCATAATGGTACTTCTTTCAGTTATCTAACTTTTAATAATGGTGTACCACAAGGTTCAGTCTTTGGACCCACCCTCTTCACAATCTACATAAATAATGTAGGTCAGATCATTCCTGACACATCCTTACATTTCTATGCTGACGACACAGTTGTTTACTGTCGAGCTAAAACAGTTGCTAAGGTTTTCCAGCTTTTACAGTCTGCTTTCGACATCATCCAGCCAGATTGTTCCATCTCAAACTGGTCTAAATGCTGATAAAACCAAAGGGATGCTGTTTTCAAACAGGAAGTCGGTACCAGCAGTCCTTCCTTCTATCTTATTTTCGAATGGTGTCCGTATTGAGTTTGTCGATTCTTATAAACGCTTGGGTATTGTGGTTGATTCGCATCTTTTAAATCTCATGTTGAAAAATTTGGTAAAGAAGTTGAAAGTAAAACTGGGTTTCTTTTTCAGAAATAGATCCTGTCTAACTCTGAACACTAGGAAACGCCTCTTAACCGTGACTTTCCTTCCCTCCAATGACTATGGCAACATTATTTACATGAATGCTCCTACATACTGCAGATGTTGGACGCTGTCTATCACGATGCACATCATAACTGGTTGTAACTACCCTACCCATCCCTGCACCTTGTATTCATTGGTCAACTGGTCATCATTAACTTGACGCAGACGCTCACACTGGTACACTACATCTTCATCTTTAAATCACTTTTTGGTCTGTTGCCTATACATCTCCTCCTACATGTCACTGCGTGAGTGCAGCTATAGCATGTGCTCTCAGGACATAATTACTTGCAGTGTCCCCTCAGTGCTAACTGAACTAAGCAAAAAGGCCTTCTCCTACTCTGCTCCTGTAACCTGGAACACCTTGCAAAAAGATCTGAAGCTCTCAAAATTGATCTCTCAGGGATTTTAGGCAGTTTACACGACAATGATCCAATGAAAACAGATTTTCCCCCATTTCTATTAACACATTTACATGAAAACATTCTAATTACGATCTCTGTTTACACAGCAACGGTAGACGTGGAAATGGTGTAATTCCCTCGCCACACCACTAGTTGGTCCTATGTTCTTTGAAACTTGAAACTAAGTGCGCATGCATAAAAAAATGTTCTACCTGAAAGCCGCTACAATTGTCGAGATGGCAGAGAATAAAATATTTCTATGGACAGACGACGAGCTTCAACTGTTTTCTTAGGGTGAGTGGAGCTGTATGAGATTTGTCTTTGATGATTTGAGTAGAGGTAGAAAATGAGCACTGTGCTGGAGAGCCATAGAGTCAGAAGCACAAACAACACTCTGGTATCTGCCATTGTCGTTAGTTTCTTCTTCTGTGGATTGTAGGAAGCCGTTATGTTTTGCGTCATACTGCGCATGAGCCAGGGATTCCCTGACAGAAAATATCTATTTTTCCTGTTTACACGACAACGGACACCGGGGCGTTTCTGAACCACTGCCCTCTGGAACAAGTTCTTAAATTGTGCCGTTGTCAGGGAAAACATTTGCTATTTTTGTGTAAACGAACAGTACAAACGCAACGAAACTCTTCCATTTTCACCAAAAATCGTTTTCATACAAAGAGGGCCTTAAACAACTGCTAAGTTCAAAAACCAATGCATACTTGTTCCTATTTTTAGTTTTTTACATCACTTTATAATGTAGCTGTTTTTGTTTAGTTTTTATTTAATTTCTTCTAATTACTTCTTCATTTTGCTTTTTATATGATTGTCTATTGTTGTGTGTACCTCATCTGTTAATACAGGCCTCTCTTGTAAATGAGTCCTTGAGGCTCAATGAGACTAAACTGTATAAATAAAGGTGGAATGTACCATTTTTAACCCGATAGCTTATCTTTAAAGAAAAACTGCATTTAAAAAATAGAATATATCTTTTAATCACCAGCAGCTGAAGTGTACCGAAGCCACTTTGTTCATAATCCTAATTTTCCAAGAACAAATCTCGACAATTATGACACTTTTCAACCAGCAACCTTGATGACACTTAAGAAACGTCATCGTTATTTTTGAACACAATTTCCACTCAGTCCAGAAAAGAGATTTTACACATTTCCTTGTCTTTTCGTAAACCAAACGTGCGCATTAGCAGGTGTCAAAGCGAGTGCACATTTGTCTGACGTTTCAGCAGCTAGTGTTAACTGTACTGACTCAAGCGGAGGTGCAGAGTGTGCGCCTGCTGGAATCACAGGTGTAAAAATAGTCTCCTGCATTACACATACTTTGTAAGAGAAGATGATAACAAATCCCAGCTCATTCCCATACCAATGTCATCTTATTTATCCTAAATACATTTATGATTTAAAAAAGCATTACAAAGTGCACATTTTGGAGCTTTTTAGTAATAAAAAAGTCAAATAAATACACAAAATGTTAAAATGGCATGTGGAAAACTCTTCTGAGATCAGTCATGTGGGTGAATTTGAGCTTTTGTGCCACTCCTCATCCAGGCTAAACCCATCCTCCCAGCTTTTTGTCTCCCAAGATTTGACAGAGTTTCACTTCAAACATTTTTGAACTGGAGTTCTGTGGAAAGGGTACAAACAATTAACATCTTACCTGTTGTAGAAAGCTAATGCTAATGGTTTGTGATGGGGATTTTAAACCCCTGTTACCTTAATAAAAACCACACAAGATAAACAAGAGAACAGTGTTAAATCAGACAAACAACTTTGCAAAGGGGAAGGCTTTTTAATGTCTTTTGAAACTTAGTTTGGTCTCAAATACATTGTCCAGCACAATTCCGAATTGTACTGGACATGACAAGCTATTTAAACAAGAAGCAGGTGGAGTTTGACAAGCTCTGACGTCTTACAGATAAAACAAACAAGTCATGGTTCTGATCAAACAAGAACATCTAATCCAAACATTGTCAAGGCTAGAAGACTGTCTTTTCTGTATCAAGGAGAAAAGCAAACAACATGTTTGTACTATCAAATATAAGTGTTTAAAGGGAACAGAGAATATTTGATATAAGTGAGCTGGGTTATAATTATTGGGTCAGAGTAATTAGTTTTAGATGATAAATATTGAACATCTCCATCAGTTTGTCTGAGCTCCAATAATAATAATGAATTCAATTTATAACGCACTTTTCATTAATGAAAATCTCAAAGTGCTACAAAGTGCAACAGAATTAAATGTCAATAAAACAAGTAAAATCAATAACAGTATCAACTAAGATCAAAAGTAGAATCATGAGGAGGTAGAGTATGCTCGGTTGAAAAGAAAGGTCTTCAAGCCGCTCTTAAAGTCAACCACAGACTGTGGGGCTCTCAGACAGTCAGGAAGAGAGTTCCACAGGCGGGGGGCAGCCACACTGAAAGCCCGGTCTCCCATGGTCCTTAATTTGGTTCTCGGAATGTGAAGGAGATTACTGTTCTGTGACCGCAGCGACCGGGTGGATGAGTATGGAATAAGAATATCCTTCAGATAATCTGGTGAAGCTCCATGTAAGCATTGATGTTGTAGTGGGCATGACCTTGTCCACTTTTAAGACACCTGTGTACTTTTGAACTGTCCAGTGATGACCTTTACTGACCTCTCAGTAAAGCAAGACATTTACTACAAAATCATTCATTAAGCTGTAATCTGATAAATATAGTCACCAAAAGAGACTATTTCTATCTTTGATTTTAGGCTGATGTGATCAAAAGAATAACTCTTGTCATTTTCATGATGTGTGCTTTTAAGCTGTGTTAGTCTGTAAGAGTTAAACTGTGTTCACTGCTGTGTTAAAGGTGAAATCTTTGGGTCACAGAGACCGGACGGTTTTGTTTAGAGAGTCAGAAGACAGGTTAATCCGTTGTTTTTCATGAGCAGGGCTCCAGCTTTCTCTGTCTGTTCCTAAACATTTCCCTCTGCTGCTGGCTGTAACCTTGGGTCCTGATAAGACAAGTGAACTCCTCGACTGGTCCTTCCTTAAGTACTAGTCCTAAGTTTTGCTGACACACTTGAGAGTCGGCAAGAGTCTGCAAGAGTCTGCAGAGTTTGGAAGGAACCAGCAGGTTCCTCAGAGTTTTCTGGGAGCTTCAAAAGAGATGTGAACCCTTCCCAAAGAGCTGGGTACGTTTGGTCAAGAGCTAACGACCTGCGTCTTCAGCTAAGGACTGATAACAGGCTGTTATGAATCCACTTCGAATAAGCGTAACCTCAAACTTTGTTATTCCTTCCTGGAATAAATTATCTTGAGCCAAGAAACCACGACTGTCACGGCTTCTGCCGACGAAAGCGAGTATCACCGACACCGACAAGGTAAACACGTCTGGAGTCCAGCTTGGACTTGCGGGACCGACGACTCGTCAGTCCAAGGCTGACCACAGCTCTTTGCCAGAACCAAGGCGGACGTCTTAAGGTAAAGGAGCAGCTGTTTGCTTACTGGAGGTGTGATGATATCTTAGCTGGACGCGTACGGAAGAGTGTCATCTGGTTTCATAAATGCAAGATAAACTTCCTCTCTTAACCTCCCAATTCTTCTTAAATCTTTCCTCCTACTCTTTCCCCTCTCTATCTAAGCTGGAAACTATAATTAAGCTGAAGAGCCCACAGACTAAATATGTTAACATCCAATATTGAAGTCTGTTGTGTTAAATTTAAGTGTGCTGACGTATTAATTTGAAAGAAAGTGAAATCATGTCAATCAAGTGTAATGGTGTTAATTTAGTTGATTTATTTTAAATAAATGGTAGTGTCGCCTGGCATACCAAACTAAGTCAATGTCCATTGTCACTTAATGGCTCTGTTTATTTATCCATCATAAAGATCACAGAAATATTGGGTAAACTGAAAAAGAACAGAATCCGTGAATTTACTATTCAATCTGAATAAGTAAATTAATTAAGGTAAAGAGGTCAGTATTAATATTGACCTCCTCATAACCCCTTACATCTGGTGGCCTCGTACGTGGTTCTGAAAGTTTATTGATATCTGTGGTTTCTCATGAACTGTAACGTCATGTTTGCATAAGAGGATCCAAGTTTTAAACTCTGAGGATAATGATTTTGGCTGGAAGTGTTCAAAGCAGGCAGATTCTGCATGTTTTTATCATTTGAAGCTGAGAGATTGTTATTGTTCAACTCCTTGACACGCTGTGGGAGCTTTTAGGTGAAGTTCTGTCAGCCCGTGGTCTGTGGGGGTGTTCTGGTTCCGTTCGGCCCAGTTCACGCACAGACTCCGGCACAAAGCTTTGTTGACCGCCGAGTCAAAAGCCTGAAAGCTAATTTAACATCTACAAGATTGCTGTTGTGGTATTTTACATTTTAGAGCAGGTCAAAGAAGCATATTACTGTTAGAACGTTGTCGGATAGTGGTTCTGTTCAGACCCGAGTTTCTGCTCCATGAAAAAGTGGACCGGAACCGACCTTGACGCGCTCCGAGAGAGTCCGTGTTTGTTCTACAGCTGCAGTGCTGGGTTACTGAGCGTAGCTTAGTTGTGCCTGTTTTAAATGTGATTGCCACGTTTCAGAATTTTGGGAAGTTAATTTGAAGCGTTTGAGTTGATTACGAGTCTATAAAGTTGTGTTTTGTTGTGCTAAGCTAACGTTAAAGAGCTACGTGTCCTAGTACACGTTTGTTTATGAGCTGTGATTGGATGAAACGAGAGCTGTGAGCTGTCAATCACTCGTGGCGAACGCTGATTCGCTGTAGTGGGAACGCACGCCGTTGCGAACAACCCATTTTGTCGTCATTTCCGGCACTGCGTTAGTGAAAGGTAGTAGAACTACATTCACCATGGTTGCTTGGGAAAAGGACTACAAGCGCTGTGATTGATTGGTTGACGTCACGTATCTGTTTAGCGAGCTCCGCCTCGCTCAACGGAAGCTGGTGACGCGCTGCGTCGACCCGCCTACTTGTGTCGTCATTTCCAGGTGCACTTCGGGCAACAAGCAGCTCACACTCAAACGGAGATTTCACTGAGAGTTTAAAAACTCATTTAAAGCCATCTAAACTGTCTAACAACATAGATTTGTCTCTGACAAGACCGCAGTTCGAGCGTTTATCACGAACATACTAGAAACTAACTCTAAAAGGTAGTTTTCAGTTAAATACTGAATGAAATAAATCAGTCTCCACGTGATAAATTAAGACTCAAAGCTGCCCCCTGTTGGTTAAAAGACGTTGACAGATGAGTTTTCTCAAAAACATCATAAAAAGTCAGCATTTTTATGGTGAAATTACCAGCTTTAAAAAATTGTACTGTACACAAACAAAAATTCCTGTTTATTTTAAATAAAATTTTTTTTTTTAGAATAACAGCGGTACAGACGAACAATTTATGCTTGTTTTAAATACTGAAGAGATTTAAAATAACACTCAAAACAGCAATTTTTATTTGATTTTCAAATTAAATAAAAAATTAAAAAATTAAAATGATGGAGAGCAGAGCATTTCCACATTATGCTCTTCACATCTCTGAATTTTAAACAGAATTGGTGTGTACATCTGTACACTTTTAGTTGAAAATGGCATTTTTAACGTTTTTCTGTGTACAATTAATGACTCCAGTTTATTTTAAATAAAAAGTTTAAAATAACAAACAAAATTACATTTTTCAATCCAGATAACTGCGACAACTCAAAACAGTTTTACTGAATCTGAAATACATTCTCTTGGTGCAAAATAAAACAAAATCTGCTAACATTTTAGTGTTAACATTGCATTTATTTGTAATCTTTAAGAAGGCGTTTGAGTGAAAGACAGAAAACATTAAGCGTGGTTTAATAGTAATTGTTTTAAAAGATAGGTCTATTAAGTTAATACGGCCACAAAGGCTTAACTTACCATATGTTTCATTGCAGGTAAAACCTAAAATAAATAAAAAGGTACTGAATGAATGAAAGACTTGTTTATAGATTACTGGAATAAACCCAGGAAGCTGTTTTAGTGAAGTAACTCAACGCTAAGAAAGCATTTATTTGCATACACTATAATGAATACCGTCTTATTGATTCAAACAAACATCTCTCATTAATTTGGAGAAATTTCAAAACAAAGATGGGATATGACGATTATGCTGCAGCTTTCAAGTGGATCGCATCAAGGCGTGAAGAGCTGGAAGTATTAAAGCAGAAGTGCATTCAAGAACGTGAAGAAGATCACCGAAAAAAACTTGAGTTCGAACGTTTGTTAGGCGAATTAACAACACAACGGGGTGCTGTAAATGTTTGTGACGCTCACAGACAAAACAATGACCCGATCTGGTTAAAAACAAAACCAGAACGTGAACTACATTACCAAGAAAAGGTCAAATCCCACTCGCTGGAGCTGGAAGGGATAAGTTCATCAACTCCCTCTCCTAAAAAAGGCGAGAAGAAACATGTTTCTCAAACTCACAAACCACATGTCGATGCCCGCTGGAACTATGACCCGAAGTGGTTAAGAGACCCAATATGGTTGAGAAGGACGAGCACACGCCCTGTCCCTGCACCTCGGACGAAGCTGCCCGAGATAAGCAAAAAACCACAAACGGTGGACGCCCGCTCTTTAAGTGACCCTCCGCGGTCTACACCGAGCAAAGGTCCTGCCCCTGCACTGCGGACTGGACAGTCCGGGAGTAGCAAAAGGTCACAGAAGTTCCAGAAAAAAGGCAACATACCTCTATGCTCTGAGGAGATAGTGGACATAAGTTGGTTGTTTGAAAACTTGAATGATACAGAGGATGACCGAACTGGTACAATGCATGACTTTGTCTTTGATAACTCCGAGCACACAAATAACCAGCTGCTCAAAGCAAAGATTGAATTAATAAGGCAGAAGAGCAAACGACAAAGAGAAAAACTTCTCAAAAAAGGCCTTGAGTTACAACATCGGTTTAAACAATCAATGGTGAAACAGAGCGCTGTAACTGCTTTTGAGGCTCACATGCAAAACAAAACACCCTCTGAGGTGTGCCCAGGTCAAAAGGTCGTATCCCAGACGCAAAAAAGCGAGAATAAACACCGTCGTCTCAGAGGTCCTCTGACCCCAGAAGAGGCAGAGAACATGCGTCGGTTGTTAGAAGAGTGGGATGATACTAGCGAGAATGAACACTATCGTCTCAAAGGCCTTCTGACCTCAGAAGTGGTGGAGAACATACGTCGATCGTTAAAGGAGTTGGATAATACTAGCAAGAATGAACAAGATTTTCGAACTGACATACAACGAAAAGTTGGTACCAGTTGGAACAGTGACTCAAAATGGTTTAAAGGGAGCCCCGCCCCTGAAGCACCTCAGATTGTAAAATCTGAGACAAGCAACGAACCACAAAAGGTAGGTGTTCACTCTCTAAGAGACCCACAACGGTTCAGATCGAACCAGGTGGGTGAAAACCAAGGTCCATCGGTGGGTGGACTTCAAAAGAAATTGAAGGATGAGGACCTATACTCATGTAACTATGCGTGGTCCCAACAGAAACCCCTGAGCCTTGGAACTGCACCTCCCGCGCCTCGAACAGAACAGTTCGAGACAGGCAAAGAGTCACGAATGTCCCGGAATAATGGCCCAACACCTCTATGCTCGGAAGAGACAGAGGAAGTAAGTAGTTTGTCAGTAGATTTGAATGTTACTGTGCTTGACCAACCTGATACAATGAGTGGCGTTATCATTGATAATGACACTATCAACATTGACCAACCTGGAGCGATGTGTAGCACTGTCTTTCACAAAGACTCAGAGCACACAAATAACTCAGCGCACACTACTACCAACATTGCCATGGATGTTGACAGCAAACCAATTGCTGACACAAAACAACATCCTGAAGGTCATGATGCTGACAGCCAACAAGATGCTGACAGTAAACAAGATTACACAGACAGAGTCACACGTGAACAGAAACGTGGGCCAAGACCTGTGAGGTTTCTGTGTAACTTTATACAAAGGGGGGTGGCTAAGAAAGCTTACCTGCCTATCACACTGGAAGGTGTCCTTGAGCGTGAAGCCCTCCTGGATGGCAGTTCTGATATAACCATTATGTCGGCCAAGCTGTTCGAGGAGCTGAGGACCGCCGCTAACGGTGTTGACAGGCAAATACCCTTTGAGAAATGTGCTATTGAGCTACAGGGTCTCGCAGAGACGAGAACAACCCTAACAGCTATGGCTATGGTTCACATGCAGATTGGCGAAATGACACTACGCCACCCGGTGTACGTGTCTAAACTTGACTCATTCCCATTTTTGGTTGGCCAAGATTTTATAAACCGCTTCAACGCGATTATAGATTATGGTCGACGGAAAATGTGGAGCACAGTGAGAAAACCCCTGCCAATAAAAGTGCTTCCTAGTTGCGATACAGACTGCCTAACCGCAGGTACCGCAGAGGACACAAGGGACTGCTCATCCGAGGACGAGAGCCCGGTAAGTGAACCTTCAACTACAGGTGAGACAGAAGAGACCCAAAAGTTGGACCAAACTCTGGCCCAACAAGAGAACCTCCTCTGTGAGCTGACACATTCAGCACTCCCTGACCACTGCCTATCACAGGTAGTGAAAGGTGTTGAGATCCAAGGATCCCACACCGAAGACGCTGTACTGTCCTCTGAGACAGGTAATTCGGCAATCAACCAAGCTTTCAATGAAACCTTGGTTCAAGGGCATCTGAGTCCAGAAAATGACAGTCAACCAAACGCTGACAGTCACTTGGACATCATTGTTGCAGATTACGAGGACCCCTCATCAGACAAAATGGGGGCAAACTCACATTACCTACCACAGGTAGAGAAAGGTGTGGAGATCCAAGGACCCCACACCGAGGTTGCTGTACTGTCCCCTGGGACAGGTAAATCGGCTATCAGCCAAGCTTTCGATGAAACCTTGGTTCAGGAACATTTGTGTCTGGAGCTAGTCAGAAATGACATAGTTTTTACAGACTCGAAGAGCCCCTCTTCAGTCAAGAAGTGGGAAGACACACACAACGACAGTGACCCGTCGCAGTCTGTACAATCAGACACACCTGCGACTGCGCCGACGGTTGTGACACACCTGAATTACACGGAAAGAGGTAAACGTAAGAAGATACGTTGGCCAAAACCTAAACGATTCCTGTGTACCGTCTTCTCTCAGCTGCGCGAACAGCTTAAACTAAACAATGGCATCCTAACGTGTGCCCATGGACGGACGTCCTCACCTATGTTCGTGGTCCCCCATGACCAAAGGGGGGTGATGTTAGGCCATGCCAAAGACAAAGATTTGAATGTACACCTCAGAAACACTTTTGCTTTCGCCCAGAAAAACCTGGAAAAATCCGCTGAAGGACGCAAGGCGTACTATGACCAGAAGGCCTCTCACAATGAACTCCAAGTGGGAGACAGAGTCTGGTACTATACGTTCGCTCCAGCAACCGGGAAAGGAGGGTCCGAGACCGGAACTCTCGCCCGCAAACTAATGCCCAGGTGGACTGGACCTCATCTGATAACAGACAAAGTGTCCTCAGTCGTCTACGAAATCAAAATCAGCAAAGGCCGCAAAGAGCCAATTGCTAAATGGGTACATCGAAATCAGATCAAACCTTACAAGGCGTTCAATGACTCCACAAAAGACAAAGATCTCACAAACACACCGACTTCATGGGATAATAAGGTCGTCCAAACACAAGTTAGTAAATAAACTAATCAGGTTTAAACTACCATATTTCCCACCCTATAAGTCGCATTGTCCAATTTGAACTTAGAAACGCTAAGCCTAAAACCCACAACAAAAAACTAACCTTAACAACCGTTTAAATCCACGAGATTTAATTTGACCTCGGTCATAAAGTTGAGACCTGTTTTTCTTGTGTGTTGCACTTTGGAATCTGACGACAAGAGTGTGTCGAAGCAGTGAAACGTTGTTTCCTTGTTGTTTAGTCATTACTGTTGTCATTAGTTGAGATATTGTTTGGTTCTGAACACTCCCAGCCAAAAAGGTTTTGTATTAACATTGGTTAATGAATGATATGGATTTAACTATGCCAACATGCAGTTCGTTTTGTTAAATCTCAATCGTCGAAGAGTCAATGTAGTTTAAAGCTACTCAAGGTACCATAAACTACACTGGTCTCACAATTTCTAAATTGAACCGATTCGATCGTTTCTATTCTAGATTGTCTATTCATTTTGATGAGTCTCGCCATAGACTTCAAAATTTATTAGGAATACCAAATCCTACGTCGTTCGTCTAAAAGACAACAGACATTTAGATCAAACTATATTTCATTTTTCTATTTTAGTTTAACCTAAACTAAGTAATGAATGGAGGAATAGTTTGGAATTAGAGGCCTTCGTTACAGAAGCCCTCCAAAATTTTATAGGTACAAATCCCTATATCTAATTTTACAGAATTGATCCACCCCTTAATTGGTAATTGTAGCTGATCTAAACCATGATAGCTTACATACCAGGTGCATATAGGTAGGGCCTAATGTAAAATCCCAATCATAAGCCCACCTAAAAAACCACATAATTGCATGACACATAGAACCAGAGTGGCACTGACTGGAAACCAACCAGCCAACAACCTTCGATGTGGGGACCTGCAGCTCCAACGCTTGGTCTTCAACCTTCATCCAAGGGTCGCCTCCTCTGCGTCAATCGAGGGATCCCCTCTACATGCTGATTATGAAAACAATTGTTGCTGATCAATCAACAAAACTAATCGTTGTGGAATTACTGCTGTGGAATTACCGCTGTGGATTATAAGACTTTGCTTTCCAAGGGATCACAGACTTTGTTTTCCAAGAGTTAACAGACTTTGTTTTCCAAAGGATTAAAAGCTTTTCGCAATGGGATTACCTCCGAACAGTATGGAATTTCCAAAAACTTTATGGGATTATAATTTTTGATTTTTCTTTTCCACTTGCTGGATTACTTCAAGATCAAAGACAGTTCAAGGTTTCCTTTCGTGTTGGACCCCATCCCCAAGGACTGGCGATGGCTTCCAAAAGGGGGGAGATGTAGTGGGCATGACCTTGTCCACTTTTAAGACACCTGTGTACTTTTGAACTGTCCAGTGATGACCTTTACTGACCTCTCAGTAAAGCAAGACATTTACTACAAAATCATTCATTAAGCTGTAATCTGATAAATATAGTCACCAAAAGAGACTATTTCTATCTTTGATTTTAGGCTGATGTGATCAAAAGAATAACTCTTGTCATTTTCATGATGTGTGCTTTTAAGCTGTGTTAGTCTGTAAGAGTTAAACTGTGTTCACTGCTGTGTTAAAGGTGAAATCTTTGGGTCACAGAGACCGGACGGTTTTGTTTAGAGAGTCAGAAGACAGGTTAATCCGTTGTTTTTCATGAGCAGGGCTCCAGCTTTCTCTGTCTGTTCCTAAACATTTCCCTCTGCTGCTGGCTGTAACCTTGGGTCCTGATAAGACAAGTGAACTCCTCGACTGGTCCTTCCTTAAGTACTAGTCCTAAGTTTTGCTGACACACTTGAGAGTCGGCAAGAGTCTGCAAGAGTCTGCAGAGTTTGGAAGGAACCAGCAGGTTCCTCAGAGTTTTCTGGGAGCTTCAAAAGAGATGTGAACCCTTCCCAAAGAGCTGGGTACGTTTGGTCAAGAGC
Organism: Garcialebias charrua; assembly: GCA_038048925.1. Classification (NCBI taxonomy): domain Eukaryota; kingdom Metazoa; phylum Chordata; class Actinopteri; order Cyprinodontiformes; family Rivulidae; genus Garcialebias; species Garcialebias charrua. Next base: position 32,931 of record JBBPBX010009358.1, read on the forward strand.
TAACGACCTGCGTCTTCAGCTAAGGACTGATAACAGGCTGTTATGAATCCACTTCGAATAAGCGTAACCTCAAACTTTGTTATTCCTTCCTGGAATAAATTATCTTGAGCCAAGAAACCACGACTGTCACGGCTTCTGCCGACGAAAGCGAGTATCACCGACACCGACAAGGTAAACACGTCTGGAGTCCAGCTTGGACTTGCGGGACCGACGACTCGTCAGTCCAAGGCTGACCACAGCTCTTTGCCAGAACCAAGGCGGACGTCTTAAGGTAAAGGAGCAGCTGTTTGCTTACTGGAGGTGTGATGATATCTTAGCTGGACGCGTACGGAAGAGTGTCATCTGGTTTCATAAATGCAAGATAAACTTCCTCTCTTAACCTCCCAATTCTTCTTAAATCTTTCCTCCTACTCTTTCCCCTCTCTATCTAAGCTGGAAACTATAATTAAGCTGAAGAGCCCACAGACTAAATATGTTAACATCCAATATTGAAGTCTGTTGTGTTAAATTTAAGTGTGCTGACGTATTAATTTGAAAGAAAGTGAAATCATGTCAATCAAGTGTAATGGTGTTAATTTAGTTGATTTATTTTAAATAAATGGTAGTGTCGCCTGGCATACCAAACTAAGTCAATGTCCATTGTCACTTAATGGCTCTGTTTATTTATCCATCATAAAGATCACAGAAATATTGGGTAAACTGAAAAAGAACAGAATCCGTGAATTTACTATTCAATCTGAATAAGTAAATTAATTAAGGTAAAGAGGTCAGTATTAATATTGACCTCCTCATAACCCCTTACAATGTGTAATGAGAGCAGTTTTGTACTGAATTCTGTAGGCGACCGGAAGCCAATGAAGGTTATGGAGAATGGGCGTAATACGTTCAAATTTACGAACTCTCAACAAGATCCTTGCTGCACTGTTGAATATATTGAAGCTTCTGAAGGTATTTACCAGGGATTCCAACAAACAGGGAGTTGCAGTAGTCGAGCCTGGAGGAGACAAAAGCATGGACGAGCTTCTCAGCATCGGAAAAAGTTAGGGATGGGCGAAGTCTGGAGATGTTTCGAAAATGGAAGAAGCAAGTTTTAAACAGAAGCTTAATGTGATTTTCAAAATCACACACACAAAAAAATCCCAGCAGAAAATGAAGACAAAATTGTATTAACTTGCTTTATGCCAAACAGAGGTTGTAAACATGGTTGTTTATACAGTACTGTATAGAGTTTTAAATTGATTTGCTAGCCCAAATATGGGTTATGACCGAAAGAACGAGATCTCGGATACAAGCGGCTGAAATGAGTTTTCTCCGCAGGGTGTCTGGATTCTCCCTTAGAGATAGGGTGAGAAGCTCAGTCATCCGGGAGGGACTCGGAGTAGAGCCGCTGCTTCTCCACATCGAGAGGAGCCAGTTGAGGTGGCTCGGGCATCTGGTTAGGATGCCTCCTGGACGCCTCCCTGGTGAGGTGTTCCGGGCATGTCCCACCGGGAGGAGACCCAGAGGAAGACCCAGGACACGCTGGAGGGACTATGTTTCTCGGCTGGCCTGGGAACGCCTTGGGATTCCCCCAGAGGAGCTGCTCCAAGTGGCTGGGGAGAGGGAAGTCTGGGCCTCCCTACTTAGGCTGCTACCCCCGCGACCCGACCCCGGATAAGCGTAAGAAAATGGATGGATGGATGGATAGCCCAAATAACAGCAACAGCTAGCTGTAGCATTTCTATTGAAGCCTCGAGCATTTCCCACAAATATTATATGTATACAGTATTGTGTATTAGGGTGATTAGACTAAACTAATTAACTTAACTAAACTACTTAATCATCATTAATGACATCCATGTAATGTGTTGTAAAGGATTACAAAATCATATTGAAAAGTCAGTGTTGCTATTACAGGGGGTCCCCGACTCACGAGCGAGTTCCGTTCCTACGACTATCTCGTAACACGAAATCTCGTATGTCGGAACCCGAAACACGTGTTGCTCGTAAGTCCGGATTTTCGGTCGTAAGTCGGAAAATTTATGCTAGCGCTACGACGAACACTCATTTTTCATCACAAACGTTCATACTAGTTCATAAACATGCTCAGAAACTTGTTTCCAAACGGTTAGCTAACACACTTTCATCTAAAAACACATAAAAGTGCAGTATTTTCTGTATGTTCTTTACAAATTTACTGTTCGTTAGTGAGCTTGTAAGTCCGGAACCTCGTATGTCGATGCGCTCGAAAGTCGGGGATTACCTGTACCTTGTCAGGTAGGTTAAATGTTGTATGAATATTTATTGCACAGGACAAAAAATATTCTAAAAGCCACTGTTTTGTTGAAAATAATGTTTAAGCTTAATCAATAAATCTCTCTCAAAATACCAGACACTTTAATTAAGATGAAATGGCTTTGCAGATTAAATTATTTTATGCAGATTTATCAATTAACTAGTCCAAATTAATTTAACGAAAACAAAATTTTATTAAAACATACATTTTTATGAAGCTGACATGGATTTGCATGCTTCAACAGCTACGTAGAACTTCAATCAAATATAATATCCATATTTAACTAACATAAACTAACACATTTTAGCAAGATATCAAAAAGGTTAGTACAAATGTAGAACTTCTATTTTTTTTATTTTGAGGCACTGCTTTGACAGTTTTTTTTTCTAGTTAAAACAACGTGTAAGATTTCGTAGTGTATGGTGACGCTGTCGGATGAGTCATTCTTCGTTGATGTTCTTGAAAAGTAAGCTGTTATTTTATTCTTTCTGTTTTGATTTGATGTAGATTTATGTTCTGCAATACCCTTGAATGCAGTATCTGTGTTTGTATGTTCCATATTTGCAATAAAAAAATGTTCTTGACAAGTGGCTTATGGCCAATTTAGAGAGGAATGACAATGCAAAGTTGTCCTGATAAATTAATGTTATGATTATCCGTCTGAGTTTATGTAAATCAAGAAAAAAAGGCTTCTTACATTAGTTATTTACATTTAAATAATAATTTGCATCCTTATGTTTTACCTTCATGTTTCTATGAAATAAACATAATTTCAGAATCAGGCAATGTGACTGATTGGAAAAGTTCACTAAAGTCAGTCATCCATGTTCCTGATAAATAAATGAATAAAGTTATATGGCAGAACGGTGGATCAGTTGGTACAGCTAGGAGCCTTTTTTTCATTCATTCAGCCTTTATTTATACAGGTTAATCCCATTTTTGGGTAAGGTTTGTATGTTCTCTCCGTGCATGTGTGGATTTTCTCTGAGTACTCCTGTTTCCTCCCACAAACCAAAAATATGCACGTTAGGATGATTGGTAACTCTAAATTGTCCCTAGGTGTGACTGAGAGTGAATTGTTGTCTTGTTTGTGTCTATGTGTTCTTGTGATGGACTGGAGACCTGTCCAGGGTGTCCCTCGCCTCTCCCACAGAGACAGCTGGATATGGGCACCGGCAGTGACCCCTGTGACCCGTAAAGGAGTGTGGGTGTAAAGGAAGAAGCGGATAAAGAATGGATGGAGAATGGTACTGTATATGCTTGTACAAACCGGATTCCAAAAAAATGGGACACTAAACAAATTGTGAATAAAAACTGAATGCAATGATGTGGAGATGGCAAATGTCAATATTTTATTCAGAATAGAACACAAATCACAGATCAAAAGTTTAAACTGAGAGAATGTATCATTTTAAGGGAAAAATATGTTGTTTCAAAATTTCATGGCGTCAACAAATCCCCAAAAAGTTGGGACAAGTCCATTTTTACCACTGTGTGGCATCCCCCCTTCTTCTTACAACACTCAACAGACGTCTGGGGACAGAGGAGACCAGTTTCTCAAGTTTAGAAATAGGAATGCTCTCCCATTCATGTCTAATACAGGCCTCTAACTGTTCAATCGTCTTGGGCCTTCTTTGTCGCACCTTCCTCTTTATGATGCACCAAATGTTCTCTATAGGTGAAAGATCTGGACTGCAGGCTGGACATTTCAGTACCCGGATCCTTCTCCTACGTAGCCATGATGTTGTGATTGCTGCAGAATGTGGTCTGGCATTATCTTGTTGAAAAATGCAGGGTCTTCCCTGAAAGAGATGACGTCTAGATGGGAGCATATGTTGTTCTAGAACCTGAACATAGTTCTCTGCATTAATGGTGCCTTTCCAGACATGCAAGCTGCCCATGCCACAAGCGCTCATGCAACCCCATACCATCAGTGATGCAGGCTTCTGAACGGAGCGTTGATAACAACTTGGGCTATCCTTGTCCTCTCTGGTCCGGATGACATGGCGTCCCAGTGTTCCATAAAGAACTTCAAATCGTGACTCATCTGACCACAGAACAGTCTTCCATTTTGCCACACTCCATTTGCCCAGTGCAAACGTCTGAGCTTGTGGAGCTTGCTTGATGGCACGGTGGATTGTGTTCACCGACAATGCTTTCTGGAAGTATTCCTGAGCCCATTCTGTTATTTCCTTGACAGTGGCATTCCTGTTTGAGGTGCAGTGACGTTTAAGGGCCCGGAGATCACGAGCATCCAGTAGAGTTTTACGGCCTTGACCCTTACGCACAGCGATTGTTCCAGATTCTCTGAATCTTTTGATGATGATAACTTAAAAGTCTTTGCTATTTTACGCTGGGTAACACCATTCTGGTATTGCTGCACTATCTTTTTCTACTCAACAATGGTGGAATTGGTGATCCTCTTACCATCTTGGCTTCTGAGAGACACCGACACTCTGAGAAGCTCTTTTTATACCCAATCATGTTGTCAATTGACCTAATTAGTGTGAATTGGTCTTCCAGCTGTTTGTTATATGCTCAATTTCCTTTTTCCAGCCACTTATTGCTATTGTCCCAACTTTTGGGGATTTGTTGACACTGTGAAATTTTGAATCAACATATTTTTCCTTTAAAATGTTACATTTAATCAGATTAAACTTTTGATCAGTCATCTGTTCTATTACAGATAAAATATTGACATTTGCCATCTCCTGGATGTAACTGGGACCCTGTGTACATAATCTCGTTTCATCACATGTACCACATGCGGTGCAAATGACAATAAAGGGGCGGCCGTGGTGTAGTGGTAATGGCAGTCATCCCCCGATCGGAAGGTTGGAGGTTCGAATCCCGAGTTCCCACACCATGTGTCGTTGTGTCCCTGGGCAAGACACTTAACCCCGAGTTGCCCCTGGTAGGACAGTCAGCGCCTTGCAAGGCAGTCTACCGCTACCGGTGTATGAATGTGTGTATGAATGGGTGGATGGTTGGTACTGTGAAGCGCTTTGGGGCCCCTCAAAGGGGGCTGGAAAGCGCTATATAAGTAAGCTCCATTTAAAGATTCACTTACTCTCCACATCATTGCATTCAGTTTTTATTCACAATTTGTGCACAGTAGTGTCCCAACTTTTTTGGAATCCGGTTTGTACAAGCAACTACAGTACATAGAAATCAAATTAATTTTTATAATCATGGAAGCAATTGCTGTTCTGTCTTTTCTGGTTGTTTTACAGACTAACACATAATCTGCCCGAAGCATCTAACCTTGGACCCCAACCAAATATTATCCATCAATGTAAAAATGACTGACAGACGGCAGCTTCTATCCCAGCCGATGGCACAGCACACTGAAGCTTCAGCCAATCCTGTCCATTACTGTGCCCTTCATCTTCCCCATTAGACTGTTTTCATGTAACGTGTCCAAACCGTTCACAGCTGCGAGTTCCACGTGTGCGCGTCTTAACCAAACATCTGCATATTTACAGATGTTAGCATCTGCTGCAAGTGCCCTGGTTAGACGGTTTAATTTTAGAGGCGCAGCCAGATGGTGGACAAGAGGATTACTACACTAAGCTTTTGTCATCTGCTGCTTCTTGCTGACTTGTTTAAGGGGAGAGGAGCCACAGTGTGGACCCCACTGCTCCACAGGGTGCAGATAAACACTTGGTTTGATTTTTGCTATCAGATTACATTGTAGCAGCAGCAGGAGTTTAAGCTGATAGATGGAAATTAGATTTGCAGGCTGCTGAATTTTACAAGTGTTCATTTGTTGGTTTGAAAGTTGAAAATTTGAAGATAATAATAATAATTAATTTGTCATTTGTCATCTGTGTATGTTTCCCATACTTGACAGACGAAATTGGTCTTCTGCCTTTAACCCAACCACCACCAGGTGGTGCAGCGAGCAGCGTAGTCGCGCTCGGGGAGCTGGAGAATTAGATGTGCACTCATAGACACCCCAAGGTGTGTAGTGGCCGGGGCGCGAACCCGCGTCCTTCGGGTTCCAAGTCAAAAGCCCTGCCACTACACCATCTTGGCTCCACTTAGCACTAAAAATCTTTACAGGACTCGCTGCTCAACAGAAATTGAAAATTTCTTTGAATTTAATCGTGGAAAAATACATATGAAGTTCAGTTTGAGCATTTGCAAATTTACTTATCAAATATTTATGGTAAATACTGTAGTCCATTTATTAATCATTAAAAAAGTTTTCATTTAATACACTGATTTTGCATCTATTCATGCACTGTATGTAATATTAGAAACCAATTCCCAAGTTAAAATTTGGTCCTAAAATCCCAAATATGTTTTGTCACCTAAAAAATTATTCTAACTAGGAAGTCATGACATTTCTATTAATGCAAACCACGATATTTCAAAAGTAATCAACTTACTCATGGTAAATTATATAGCACTTTCCAGCCCCCGATGAGGGGCCCCAAAGCGCTTCACAGTACCAGCCATACACCCATCCATACACCAGTAGTGGCAGACTGCCATGCAAGGCGCCGGCCAGTCCTACCGGGAGCAACTCAGGGTTAAGTGTCTTGCCCAGTGACACGAGGTATGCCGTGACAGGGAATCGAACCTGGGACCTTCCGGTCCTGAGCCGGCTGCCCTGCCTCTACACCATCTCGGCCCCAATGGCCCCTCATGTACTTTTATAGTGGCAATATGTAGAAATAATTTATTTTGTAGAAGGACCAGGTTTACATTTGGTAGATTTGCTCACTGCTTTAATACAGACCATAATAAAAGTCACAAACTCAAACTGCAACATACAGAATTCTTCATTTTAACTGCTTTATTAAGTAATGTTGACATTTCCCAAACTCCCTGAATCACATGAACTCCTATCTTTGATTACAGAGGTAAAACATCTGGACTTTTTAAGCATGTACATACAGTTCTGTGGGTTTGTTTTCTGCTAAAATGGAAAATTATGTGGTTGACATTTCTGCTTGTAACATTTTAAACTTGAATTCTGAATGAAATAAATAGAAGAAAAAAAAAAGATGTGCAACCTTTAAAGAAATCTAAACCAACTTCCAAAATCGAATGGCTCCATCTCAAAACATCCTTTACATCAATTTGTCTTCCTGACTTGCAACAAGCAGATCAGAGTGCAGTCACTTGCAAAACGTTTTTGTTTGTCTACCAGCCCACATAAAGACTTGTACCGGTACCTAAAAGATAAAACCAGTTTATGCTGACTGGGATAAACATGACTGTTTCAGCTTAGTGGAACATAAAAGTGGAGCAGAAGCCATCCTGAGTTTTACTTCTTTTTGTTGCCGCTACCAGACAGAATCATCACCAGCCTGATGAAAATGTTCAGTGTGTCCATGTAGATCCCCATACACCTGTAGGATCAGAGCACGAGATTCACACTTGGCACATCACAAAATGTACTCTGTAGAAGAAAAAAAACAAAAACAACGTACCGTATTTTCTGGCGTATAAGTCACAGTTTTTGCATAGATTTGTCAGTCCTGCAACTTATACACTGAAGCAACTTATATACTTCTTTCCATATTCATAACGCAATTTTTGACTGATGCTTTAAATTTCAAAGAACTGCAACAGCAAGTCCTCTTGTGCTCACTCACTTCACTCAGCTGGTGCAGGCGAAGGAACGCTGGAGAGTTTGTGGCTCTGGCCACGATGGATAGATGGCGCCGTGCCTTCCAGGTGAAATAAAGTAGTTTTGATTGACCATTAAATAAACGCATAATAAACGCAACGGGTCAGCGGTGACGCATAATAAATGTGACTTCTTTTTTTTTTTCCCCCTCTTCGTGATGCTTTTTTGTTTTGTTTTTTTTGACTGATGCAACTTTTACTCCGGAGCGACTTATACGCCAGAAAATACAGTAATTTTTAGAGTGACTTACGCATTGATGGGATCAAATTTTTGTACGCCATACAGCGGGTGTGTCTCCGCCTTCTTTATAACCTTCTGTGTATCATAGAGGAGGAACATGCTGAACAGAACGAGGCCTCCGTAGACGGCGACAGAGTACAGGCCCGCTCCGAACGCTGAGGTTGGAGGTAGGAACATCGACCCTGGAGAGAGAGCGAGAGAGAGTCACCATCAAGACCCCCACAATTCTTCATTTGGTACGAACAATAATTAAGACTAATCCTGAGTTATCTAAACTAAAATTAAATGTTTGTGTCACTTGTACTTTTTTCAATGTACACTATGCAGTTGCTAAATTTCACGTTACCCTGGTTAAAAAGCTATAATATCAACAGATAAATTCCTAGAGACTAATGATACTCTAATATTTGTGAGATAACAAATGATTTAATTTGCATAAACAATGTATTCGAAGATGGTTTTGTGAAATTGGTTGAAGTATTTTACTTGGCACAACAGGGATTATTATTTGTTTTATTCTACACAAAGTTGATCACAACATGTTCGGTTTGTACCAGCTAAAAGTTTAAAGTTTATCAAGTAACAGCTTCAACTTCTCTTAATTTGTATCCACATAATAGCAGGAATTATACATGATTTCAAAGATAGTAAGTTTTGATATAAACAAAACAAATGACTACCGGTATACTGTTTTTTTTTTCTTTATGATAAATTGTAATTTTTCTCTAAAATACAACTGTCATTAATTAATTTTTACGAGGCTAATCACTGCAGTACTTCCCTTTGTGAAAGATTGGTCATCTCTAAAATAAATAATTTACTTTGAATAGTGAAACAGTTTAGGAACTGAGGATTAACTTTACTAACCAATAGAGGAGGCGAACACCACTCCAAAGCCGACGGCCAATGGCCCTCCCATGTTGAGGAACTTCTCGCTTGGGGCGCACATGGCCACCGTAGAAAGGCCTCCCACAATGCCTGCAGTGTACCAGGCAGCCCTCATCATCAGAGGTCCTCCGAGAAGAGTTAGTGGAGCGATGACAGCGCCCATCACACCTAAAGATAAAAGGCAACAGACTAATAACTACAAACAAATAAAAAATAAACTGTTCAATAAATGTAAAGGGAACGGTACAGGTTTAAAACGCAACAGCATTTGTTTTCTGTGAACTTTTATACTGCTGCCCTCTAGTGTTTAAACTATGCAACTACAGTACGTGACAAATAGTTCTGTGTGGGGCAGTGAAATCAAACAAGTTTGAGCAAGCACTGAACAGCAAACCTGCATGAAGCATCCAAGCAAGATGTTTGGGCATAGGGCTGTGCTCATATGAAATGGACCTAACCAGCATCCCTGCACCGATCACTGCTGCAAAAGTTGCTCCAATCGCCTGAAATACAAACGACAGTTCAAATTAATTGTTTGGAAATGTCACTTTTTTTCTAACCACCTACAAGTTCTGTAAACATTCATTTCATTTTAATACAGAAATTAATTGAGAGTAAATTCCATCTTAGTTGCAAAGCTCACCAGCCAGGATCCTCTCATCATCAGACCCATGAGTGCCGGGGTTCTGCTCACAGCTACAGCCGACAGAGCTGTGAGTCCAACGCTGCCTGCAAAGTACATGTAGGTGGAGTGGATCCTGTCCCTCACATACTGGGGCCAGATCCTACACACAGAGTAAATTATTCTTTAGATGGTATGATAAACGTTTTCAAAAGATATGTCATTTATAATAAAATTCACGATATGCTCATTAAAAACGGAGCTGTTACTCACATTGCTTTCTCAATGGCACCAATTTCACTGGACATGCCAAGTCCATAGTAGCACAAAGCTCCAAGACCCACAACTGCACCTCCAGCCAGAACTATCCTTCCCATGCTTTCAACTAGCAAAATCAGAAAACAACTTTTGATATATATTCTTTAATTTTCATTATTTAAAATTATAGTTTGTCTTAAGGATTTTTTTTTTTTTAACAATTACAGTCACAAAGGGCTTCAAACCAATTGAGATCATTACATTTTTTTGATTTTGATCAGTTTAAGCTTACCGGTGCAGAATATGGAACAAGACATAAGGATACAGTATAGAAGAATAAATTATTTACTTTTAATGGCTGTATCTGTTGCTGGTTCAAAAGCTGCTTCTTTGAGCTGCTCCCTGGTGGTCTTCACACGGCGAAATCCAAATCTGGCCTTGGAGACATAACCCTAATAAAAACAGAAAAATTTGAATGTCAAATTCTGATTTAGAGCTATTATTTAACTGGTAGCGATTCCAGTTACATTAGAAACAATCAGAAAAATTACAACTTAGATTGACCCAGCAGTCAATGTCATATGTGTAGAACCATAAATGTTGTAAGCAAGCTACAGCATCTTTCTACAGGTGGTTTTTATTTTATTTTTTCCAAGTGTGCTAAACCATAAACTGAAGAGCTTTTGTTTTCAAAGCTAACTCATTTCTTAAGTTTAAGTCAGGTCCTCTGGACGATTTCTTCTTCTTGTTGTTTCTTGTCTTCAACAAGAAGAAACTGTCCAAACTTTGTTAGATTTTTCTACCTGGATTATTGAGCATGCATCAGGATATTTTGAACCACTTTGGCCAGGAGTGCCTCAAACTAGTTTGAGAATTTGAGCAGGCGGCAGGGGAGAGGGCAGACTACAGGAACAACCTGAACACAAGCAAACTGGTTGATCCACTACGGGGAAGGTGCTATTTATAACAGTGAACTTCAACTTGAGTTTGTTGCATCTCCTCAGACCAAAGAAGTCTTTTGGACAAAAGACAAAACGTTTCAACAAGATGAAACCGTCCAGAGGACCAGAGGCGGCCGGCCAATAGGGGGCGCTAGGGCGCCGCCCCACTGGAAATTCTGGACCATGTTACATTGAAGACTTTAAAAAAATAAAAATGAAATAATAAAATAAAAATATTTCGAAAGACAGTACGTATATGCATATGTTTTTAGTTGTGTAGGATAAATATTTCATGAGTAATGATGAGCTATATTGTTTGTTTCAAAAAACGTTTTCTGATTGGTGACGTATTTCCTGTTTTGGGGGCGCTCTGATCTTATGCATAGACTCTCGTTATAAATGGTGCATGCGCAGTTATTCCACGACGTTACAAAACAATAGGAAGTTGCTGGGCGCAGTTTTCAACACCCTGAACAGTCCAACGTGAGCTCTACCTACCGATCGCGGGTTTCCAGCCGTTTATTTATTTATTTGGTCTGGAAAATTAGCTGTGCGGTCAGTGACTCAAGCAGGCTTGCTCAGGTAAGTTTTAAATAATTGAAAGCCCTTTATCTAACGTTTTAAATGGCTGTTTAGCTGACTGTTTATTAGGGGTGTAACGATACACAAAACTCACGAGACGAGACAAATCACAGATCTCGCGAGAACGAGACGAGATTTTAACATTAGTTCAAGAAAACTTCAAAGATCGGTTTTATGCCGCAAAAAGGCTTTTATTCTGTTTTAACATGTATTACAAACCCAACTGATGTCTTCATTTTACTGATTGAATCTCCTTAGACCTTAGAACGTTCAACTTTGTTAAAAAAAATAGATATTCACGCAGGACTTTCCAAAAATTGAACATAAATATCCGCATCAGCGCTGAATCTGCAGCCGTCACTCACCAGTGTTGCCAGATTGGGCGGTTCACCGCGATTTTCCTTCTGACTTTTGCGGGTAAAGAGTGCTTTGGGTGGGTGGGACTCTATCTGGCAACACCGGTCACACCGGTGTTTACACGCGTGTCTTTACATTCGGGGCAGCGTCGGCAGCGCCGGGACCCTCCATCAATGTAGAGGCGTCTGCGGCACCGGGACCCTCCATCAGTAGTTGGGGCGTCTTCTATAGCAACTTCATCCGGCGAAGCCATGCTGTCCGTGACGCTGACTTGCTAGGGGCTCTGCTAGCGCTAGCATTAGCATCTCGCGAGACAACGTTACCTCTCAACGAGAGATATCGCGGGAGTTTAATATCGCGAGATCTCGTACAACAAGATCTCGTTACATGCCTACTGTTTATTCTTAAAGTGGCAACTGGCGATTTTTTTTGGAGCTAACATGCTAATGCTAGCCTTTATCTAATGCTTATAAATGTATTATTATATTACCATTCCTGACTGATATCCTCTCCACTTTTAGGCGCTCCGTTTGTGATAAAAGCCTTCAGCTGACTGTTTATTCTAAAAGTGGCAACTGGTTAGTTTTTTTTCTTCTGTTTGTGGAGTTAGGTTGCCAGCCCAGGTTATTGTACAGTATTGGACTCTGATGGCTTCATTTATTTTAATTTGCTCATAAAAAATGACCAAACATTAATTATTTTATATACTAAATGTCACTGGTGGTGTTTTACTATTTCTTAACACTGTATTGGTCTGGAGAATGAAAAAAAAGCCTCTTGCAAGTAGAATTGCAGAAATGTTTTAATCTCACTTATTTTCCTTTCTATAATTTATATATAAATTTATTTATTTATATATATTTTTGTTTGTTCTTTGTTGTTTTAGTGAGTCAAATTGGCTCTTCTCATCCTGAGCATTTAATTGTTCTGTTGACCTTGTATTAATCTGCATTTGATTTAAAAAAATAAATAAATAAACAGTTTGAACTTGGGAAAAAACATTTCATTTTGGAGAAATAGACCCCCTGGTAGACATTTAACGGGCCGCCACTGCAGAGGACCTGGCTTAACTTTGTTAGATTTTTCGACCTGGATTAATGAGCATGCAGGACATCTCTTAAGAGCTTTGTCGGACAATGTCTCTCCACCCAACTCCAACAGACTTAAATGACTTCATGTCTGTAAAGCTTGTGTGTAAGAGTTCACGAGAGCATAAAAAACTATAAAACATACTAACAGCACATACCGTTAATGCTTTCAAACATTGAAATATATCAACATAATCAGTGAAATAAAACAACTTAAAAAATGACATATGTAAGGAATAATGAAGACACCAGTTGATAGAGGGACTTTATCTTTTAGTGGAAAGTGACCAAACTCTGTTGTGTCTTGCAACCATTAGTCTTATTATACAGGTAGAGTTTAGCAACCAGAATACACAAGTGCATACCAGACTGAAGATAAGTACCTGCTGGGGTGTGAGGAGGGGTGTACAGGCCTTCAGGGTGGGTGTTTTCAGGGCTGAGGAGCCTTGTGACAGCCCAGGACGGAGCCCGACTAGCGGGAGACTCCTCAGACATGTCAGCCTCGCCACCAACATGTTCACAGTGTCGTTTTAGTCTCTATCTGTCTGAAAAGTAAGCAGAAAGTGAGCAAAAGAAGCTGACTGTTGTCATGTAAAGTCTGTGCATTGACCACTAACAAAATTCAGTTTGTCGTAAGTACCGTAAATGTTGATTTAAAGAAAAGTTACACAACAGCAAACAAATCAAATATACCGGTACTGTAACAGTATTAACAGCGATATGTAGCACGGGATGCCAGAAACAGCTAACGTGTTAGCAACGTTTAAAGTTCCAAAAACCTTCTTAAACCACAGTAAAAACACTAAATAAACAAAACGAACTACAAATAATAGCAAGTGAACATTAAGCTCGTTTTTAACATGTAAACGATCATTACCAACAGCAACGCTCGTCGTTCACCTTTGATTACAAGTGCGCAAGCTTCTGACGCAAGTGTTTTTGACGCTCTGGAGAGCTTCCGGAATTTTCTCATTGTCGCGTCATCATTCAGCGACACAGTTTTTGGGATTTGTAGTTCAAAATCTGCAAACGCTTCGCTGTATGGTCTAAAACCAACAGAACTGTAACTAAAATAAAAACATAACTCTGTAAAATTATTTTTATGTTTTTTTCTTCTTCCACCACTTGATTCTTCATCGAATTGTCAAGTATCTCAGAAGCCTACATAAAATAAAAAACATGTTAATGTTACACAAAATGTGTTTAACTTGATTTTGCATTAGGCTACTGTATAGAGAATGTACTACCAGAATTATATTGCTTACTAATGAACAGCAGTCATATAATGTGTTGTGCTGCATTGTTTTGTAATATGTATGTTTTATTGGCTGTTTTTAACTAACGTACAAAAAGGCTCTCATTCCGTATTCATGATTCAACCTTTATTTATGCAGGTTAATCCCATTGAGCCTCGAGAATAAAATAAAGGTTTTACATCTATCAGGTCATCTGTCAAGTCTTCATTAGATTTTTCTTTCAAAATTATTTATACGTAGTTTGTAGTTAGCATTTAGAGTCTTCATTTCTCTGTCACTTTTAATTTTGTTAAACATTTTTATAGCATCTGATCTTTTTTCTCATTGTAAGGAGCAGGGATTGCTTTGAAAAGGAGTGGAAAAACACAAATTATGTCTTAAAAAACTTTAAATCTCATTTAGAAAAACTGATAAGGAGCAGGGATTGCTTTGAAAATAGTGGATGTGGGGACCCACATCCACTATTGATCATTCTCATGAAGAAATCTTATAGTGACAAGCATGCTCACAGGTGTTTAGATTCATACACACCCAGTTAGGTTGTGGTGGCCACATCTTGTATCACCAACCGTATAAAATATATTTGAATTATGTTATTAGTATTATCATTATATGTTGTTGTGGTTTCTCGGTTTTGTCTTTTTTTCTTTCTGCAGGTCTAAAGGCAGACTTCAATGATGTTGATTTGTGTTCTCTCTCCTCTACTCCTATCACCTTCTTTCTCTTTTACCCCTTCTCTCACTTTTCTAGCTTTGTTTTCTTCTAGTGTCCATTACATCTTAAACAAACCCAAAGCAAATTCTAATAAAGTTTTATTTATATATCAAGTGGAGCAATAAGGCCAGCCATAATGCTCTGCTTGTGAAAGTCTGTTGGGTACAGGATGTTGCAGTTTTTGTATTTGGCCACTAGATGGCAATCTTGTTCCTTTAACGACTACCTGTTTAAAACTGGCCTTATAATAACTACATTTCATTTAAGGTTTGAATCAGAACCCTCCATTTGTTTTAAATCTTTTTCTGCTGCCTATAAAACAGTCTAAGTGTGTAAAGTTGAATTGTGCTTCCAGTTAAGTTGTGCCCCCCCCTGAGGTGCCGTGACAGCACCTCCTGCTCTGACTCCTCTCAACCAAAAGTTTTCTCCCTGTGACTCAGTGAGCTGCGACCCATGGGCAGCCCTGTCATTCTGGGGAGCTGCCAACCTACTCAACATGTTTTTATCTGTCTCTCGGGCTGTACGAAATGAAACTAAGCCAGATGCATTTTTTATTTTTATTTTTAAAATTAGGATCGGATTGTTTTTGTCACGCAGATGATTTCAAAGTAATGGAGTTATCATTTCACCTTCAGAAGAGGCTGAACAAGTGGATGGTCGCACCCCAGAGCTCATGATGGTGGGTTGGTTGCGTGTTTTGTAAGAGCCTATACTTTATTA
Organism: Garcialebias charrua; assembly: GCA_038048925.1. Lineage (NCBI taxonomy): Eukaryota > Metazoa > Chordata > Actinopteri > Cyprinodontiformes > Rivulidae > Garcialebias > Garcialebias charrua. The sequence continues at coordinate 48,516 of JBBPBX010009358.1, forward strand.
CTGCAATCTGCTGTGCAACACACATGTTGTACTATCAAAGTGCAATAAAGTCACATTTTCCCCCTTTTTGATCAGAACAGCATTGGTCATAAGCAGTTTTTATCCTGCAGGCTTTATTTCTTGTTTACTTTAAAGCATGTCCTTTGACTGTTTTGCATGATTTATGTTCAGTCTCATGCTTGTGAGAGCTTGTATTATCTGTTTGCTCCATGAAGTGGGGCTACCAGTATAACTCAATATTTGTGAAAGTCAGTTAGAGTCAGAGGTAGAGTAAATTTTGTCTAGATCAGGGGTCTGCAACCTGTGGCTCTGGAGCCACATGCGGCTCTTTGGAGTTTGGTCCCTCTGCTTTTTCAAGCTTCGACCAAAACGAACACAAAATTGAATTTTATTGGTTGTTATACAAACATGAATAGTTTTAGCTGTTTTCCTGTCATTTATTTTGCAGATGCTCTAACTTTTTGCTTTATTTCTATACTTAATTTTTTTTTCCACAGTAAAAAAATTACACAGGTCTGCATAGTTCATAGTAGTGTTTTTATTTATAAAAATGTACCCCTCTTTACAAAAATCTGGTCTTTTCATTTGTCTTAAATTGCAAAAATGTCAATAAATGTTAAAAAATATTAGATACTTTTAGCTTTACAATATCACCCCTACTGGCCACAAAAGTCTTCTCCAAAAAACTTAAAGTGGCCCATGGGCCACCAGTTGATAATCATGTTTGTAGCATGTTGTTGCAGCTCTGGACACATTGAATTTAGTGACATGTAAAAATGGCTCTTTTGATCGTGAAGGTGGCAGACCCCATGGTCTAGATTAGGGTGACCATCTTGAAATGGGTTGACTCCAAAGTTTAATAAAGCTATAGGTGTCCATCCGATTAATAATTTTATTAACTTTTATAACATTTCCTCCAATGGTTCATTACATGTTTACATACAAATCAGTTGGCTTCAACAGTTAATGTCAATTTTTGATGCAAAGGTTTTACAGAAATTGTTGCACTCAAATTATGCATCGGGGGTAATGCTCAGCTTTAATTTTACCTCAAAATCTGTTAAATTGGCAGAGTCGTACTGTGGTTTCTAAGGTCAGTTGGCCATAGCAGACATCTTGAAGTGGGTCGAGTTGATTGTTTTTTGAGCATCAGTAAAATCCGCCTTGTGGTTCATAAGAAACACATGTGCACAGAGGCAAAAATACAATCAGTCTTTCACTTAGCATTGGGTGATAATCCATTTTAAGTCCACCTTGTTTTGTTTTTTATTAGAACGCGGCCAAATATGATAATACCAGCAAACTAATGCAAAAACAATAGGATGTGCGAAATTACCCAATGCTGTTGAATCCATCAGAATATTTCACAATTATATAATTTATTTTATCAATGCATCCTTTTTTACGTCATATACCTTATTTACAAACAACCCTTCTCTCCTCTGGACAATAATGCTTTAGCCTGTGTGTGTGGCAAAAAATCTCATGAACCACTAGACAGATTTTAATGATATTTTCAGGAATCTATCATTCAGTTTACCGTCACAACTGATTAACTCTAGATGTACATCCAGGCTGCCACAACCAGTTGATCGTAAAACACAAAAATAGATATTTCTCAATCAATTTAGCTTGTACAGTATTGGCCTCAAATTTATTGTGGTTATAGCTGAGGCTAACAACACTATTCTAAAAGCTAACAGATTGTGCAATATCTTTTTGTGAAAATCTGAATGGATTTTAATAACTCTCTCAGAACGTAATCCCTATTGTACATCTATAACTGATTAACTTTTGGAGTCAATCCAGTTCAAGATGGCTGCCACAGCTAACTTACCGTAGTAAAAATGTGTATAACTCAGCTAAATTTAGACGTGCTGACCTAAAACTTGGTGTGGTAGTAGCTGAGCATTATCCTCAACACATTCTTTGAGCACATGACGTATTTACTTAAAATCTTGACCATAACTTCTGGAGTCAACCTATTTTCTTTCAGAAATGCAAGACATTTAATTTATTATACCATTGATACCTTCATATCCCAATTTCAAAACAACCAAACAACTTGTTTTAATCCAAAATATATATTTAACTTTTCTTAATCTGGATACATGCACACATTTCAACAATTAACTTGTTTTAGAGATTTAAAAAAACAAACAAAAAAAAAACACTATATTTTTTAATTCATCTGTACCGAAACTCTAATGAACACTCGGAGAACTGTTCCATGCAAAGCAGGCTTGGGTGGCCGCTGTTTAATTTGTCTTCACATAAGATTTACATTAAGTAAAGAGGCAGCTATTAAAACCATTTGTAACAAGATGATAAATGGTGCACCAGCGGTTTTGTTATGAGCAGATGATCAAACGTGTCATATGCCTCAGTGGTTTGTAAATATTCACGAATGTCAGCTCATGTGGTTTTTTTTCTTTCTTCTTCTTCTCTTTACAGAGCAGATGCAATAAGCTGAGATAATTGGTGTACATCTAATTTACTATATAACTGACAAAACATCTGACTACTTGTTTACTTGATAAATTATTGATGTGGAATATTCCTTTAAATCTTGAAAAAGGCGTACAGCTGTAGAAAAAGTGCTATAACTGTCTTATTTGTCAAACCTATCATTAGAGTCATTTTAGACTACAGAGCAAATAGGCTGGGATCTCCTTACATTTCTTGACGTCTGAGTTGTGTTTGGGTTGTAACATCCACAGACTCAATCCCCAACAGCGTGACATGTGAATGACCCAGCAGTTTATGTTCTGCCATCTCACCCCCCACCAAAAAAAGGTCCAGAGTCACCGTGTAAAGGGATCTTTGTGGTTGTGGCATGCAGCAGGGTGGTGCAAGACAGGGGCTGACTTTTCCTTCCAGTGAAAACACGTCTCTGTGCACGGGCTGTTCACCTTTTCATTACATGCTGTTCCACGTCAACAGCGCTCCACCGGAGCAGCAAACTTCCTACTCAGAGAATTTCACAGCCAGTGTCCAGCTGTCCTCTGTTTAGACTGGACTAATTTTCAGAGTCAGTCAGAGAGTCAGAGAGAATTTATTGTCATTTGCACCGCATGTAGTACATGTGTTGAAAACGAGATTATGTACACAGGGTCCCAGTTACATCCAACAACAAATGCAAGAGAAAAACAATAATAACATCTAGGATTAACTAAGAGAGACATCACATCAGCTAGTAATACACTAAGCCCTAATGTAGTAGAAAAACATCATTATAAACAGCAGCACGAACATGAGCAGATGGTCACAGATGAACGCAGCAACAAGAAACAGATCAGTACAGTATCAGTATGATGTGACATTTTGCAGTGTTTATTCTTATTATTTATTTATTCATGAGTCTGACAGCCTCAGGGTAGAAGCTGTTTCTCAGTCTAGTGGTTCTACATTTGATGCTCCTCAACCTCCGTCCCGAGGGGAGTGGTGCAAAGAGTGAGTGTGCTGGGTGAGTGAGGTCTTTCATGATGCAGGTGGCTCTTTTTCTGCATCTGGAGGTGTAAATGTCTGTGATGGTGGGGAGACTGACTCCCACAGACTTCTGTGCAGCCTTCACCACTCTCTGCAGAGCTTTTCTCTCTGCAACTGTGCAGCCTCCATGCCACACGTTGATGCTGGAGCACAGGACGCTCTCCACTGCACACCTGTAGAACGAGGTGAGGACTGGGCTTCTCAGACCGGCTCGTCTCAGCCGTCTGAGGAAGTAGAGTCTCTGATGACCTTTCTTGATCAGGCTGGTGGTGTTATTGCTCCAGCTGAGGTTATCATTCAAGTGTACACCCAGGTATTTGTAGCTGGAGACCACCTCCACCGCAGATCCACCTATATACAGTGGGGTGTGGGTGTGTTTGTTCCTTCTGAAGTCCACAATCATCTCCTTCGTCTTCTTCACATTCATGTGAAGGTTGTTCTCTTTGCACCAGCTCTCCAGATGTTCCACCTCCTGTCTGTAGCTGGATTCATCATTATCTGTAATGCATCCCTGGTTTTTTTTTTGGACCTGGTTTTGCGCTTGCACGAGCATTGATTGCAACAGGATGCAGGCGACAAAGTACAAAGCCCTATTTGCTCCTTTCAAGACACGTCAGGATTGCCGTAATTTAGGGGAAAAAAGTTTGCCAGGCCTTTTTTGCACAGACTAATTAATAAATTCACCCGCTTCGGATGTTATCAACCATTAAATGGCTGTTATCAGTTATTATCATCCCCATACGTAGCGGTCAGAATGCCCCTCCTGTACCTCCCAAGAGGTTTAAAGGTACGTTGTCACCGTTACAAGCGATGACAGCAGGCTCCGTCTTTAGCTACGTGGTTAGGTTCTTAAGTTCGTGGTTAGGTAAAGGGTCTTGGGTTAGGTTTAGGGTCTTGGTTAGGTTTAGGCACAAGGGTAAGGGGGTTACCCAAGTAACAGAGAACGTTAACTAACGTTCTGGTATGGTTCTTACATGGTTCTGTTAGATCACAACGTTCTTAGAACGTTCTTTGAAGGTTTTGACTAACGTTTGAACAAACCTAGATATAACGTTCTAACCTAACGTTCTTAGAACGTTCTTTGAAGGTTTTGACTAACGTTTGAACAAACCTAGATATAACGTTCTAACCTAACGTTCTTAGAACGTTCTTTGAAGGTTTTGACTAACGTTTGAACAAACCTAGATATAACGTTCTAACCTAACGTTCTTAGAACGTTCAACAAACGTTCCCTTTGCCATCTGCCAGTTTCTACACAAAGTATTTTCACACTGGTTTATTTTTCTGTTTTAAACGTTTTGTCAGTTTTTTAAAAAATATATATATATATATATAGTATATTGTTATTATTATTATTGAGCATGCATCAGGGTATTATTATTATCATCATTATTATTATCATTATTCAATTTTATTCTGCGTTACTCCAGGCGTACGTGAAACGTGAAGTACTGCTTTCTGCCCTTTTTTTTTGTACGTTCCAACCAATCAACGCCACTCTTGCTTATCAGGTTGCATGTGAACTTTGTCCTAACCAATCAACGCCACTCTTGTTTATCGAGGGAAGTAGCATGTCATCATATCCAACCAATCAACGCTTCGCGCGCTTCGTTCAAATGTAGCTACATCCTGTTCATCTGCTGCTGGGACAAGAAGCTGTTGTTGTGGACTCAGCGCTCGTAAAACTTGCTTTTTATTAGACGTCGACTGGTCTGACTCTGGACGACGACTGGACATTCAGTTGGAAGTTGAAGAAGGTAATCGGTTCTGTTTTCTTTATTTGCTAGCTGTTTTAGCCACTTGAATGAACAAAACCTGCTGTTGCTAAAAGCTAAGCTAACAACGAGCTAAAACGGGTGTTTATGCTGCTGAGGCAGATAATTTGAGGCAAGTAAAACACTGCAGGTTAGGTTATTCTAGCGTTTAAATAAGCCATATAATGTATGCTACGAGTTATTTTTTATTTTTTTGGCTTAGTTCCTGGATGGTTTTTCAAAGAGACAAGGCCCCGCATCCTCTCGATGTTGCGTCGCATTAACACACATGCCATAGCCAGCAGAACAATAACCGCAGCCAGGCTGAAATACTAATTTACTTTAAATACGTATTTCAGCAACATACTGTTTTTGTAGCTGCTTAAACAAGAGGCTGAAGGAAGACCTCTCATTCACACAGTCTTGAGAGGTCTTGAGAGTCAATTACTTTCTGACAGTTTCATTAAAGATTTACTGGTACAGTACATGAGATATTTTACTAACAGTTTGAAAGTGGCTGATAGGTAGTTATTTTAGATTTCTTGTAAACCTGTCTTAAAATGTAAGGGGTTCTGGACTTTGCAGGGGTCTGAAACCTGCGGCTCTGGAGCCACATGTGGCTCTTTGGTCCCTCAGCAGTGGCTCTTCCAAGCTTTGATCAAAAATAACTTTAAACTGAATTTTATTTGTTCTTATAACAACAAAAAGGGCTAGTTTTAGCAGTTTTTCCTGTCTTTTCCTTTGCAAATGTGTGAATACTAGAACTAATAGAAGGAGTAAAACATAAGTTAACTTTATTTATTCAAAGTAGGATATTTAATTTTTCCACAATTAAAATAATTTACCTAGACCTGCATAGTTCATTATTTTATTTTTTAATTGGGAAAGATCACATTATTTTTCCTTCTTTATGATAATCTGGTCTTTTTTAGTCTTAAAATGTAAAAATATCAACAAATCATTAGACATTTTCAGCTTTACAATGGCCAGAAAACTACCGGTCAGAAAATTGTCCTCTCACAAACTTAAAGTGGTCTGTGGTGATGTTTAATCATTATTTGGTTAACAAGATCCATGTGTTTTGCAGGTGCCTGTTGTGCCGGATGTAGAAGTCCCAAGGCGAAAGGTGAAGTCTCTACGGACTACCAGCTCAGCCTTGCTGGTTGGAGATCTACGGGAGAGAGTTATTGGCCAATTGAAGTTTGACTGGGAGGCAATCGGGGGCTCATAAAGATGTGGAGTCAAAGCCTTTGGCCAACACAAAGCTTGATACTTGGTGAGTGTATATAATGTAGGACAAAACTCTGCTCTCTCCTCACCATCCTACTACCTCCTGCAGCTCTTCTTCATCAATCACCTGTACATAGGGGTGTAACTAGGGATGTCCCGAGCCGATCACGTGATCCGGAAATCGGTCCCGATCACGTGATTTCAGACTCGACTCGACTCGGGCGTTACACACCGATCAGGGATCGGATATATATGTGTATATTTATTCTAAACACAAACGGGAATATTATATTAACTGTATGTTGAGTTACAGAGTCAAATTGTCTCGGAACAAAACATGCACAATAGTTTTGCAGCAGTGCCTGCCGTAAAGCAGTGCCTGCCGTAAAGCGGTGACTGTCGTAAAAAAGAAGCGGAACGCGGCATTAACTTGAAGTGGAGGCAGCGATGTCTGTCGTGTGGAGATATTTTAAAGTGGATGACAAATGGAAAGTTCGTATTTCATAAGGAGGTAAGGAAAAGGCTGCATTTAACACAACAAACCTGATTAGGCACATCAGAAACAAACACCTGACACAATGCACAGAGTTTAACCAGACAACCCAGCCCAGCTCACGCTGCAAGAGGCTTTATAATTTATATTTATCTCATAAAGAAAAACATACACTTCCTTCTGTGAAGCCACAGGAGGAGAGTTAAGGAGTGCTGTTCAGAAAAGCATGTTACTAGCCTTATTTTATAAAACTGACACTTTAAGTTTCTTATTTGTTTACATGCCTGCTCAGGTTCTGGTTCTGCTCAGGTTCTGGTTCTGCTCTGGTTCTGCTCAGGTTCTGGTTCTGCTCAGGTTCTGGTTCTGCTCAGGTTCTGGCCAGGTTCTGGTCAGGTTGTGGTCATGTTCTGGTATTTTAAGTTGAGCTGCTTATTTTAAATTAGACATTTATACTGTTGCACTAAACTTCAATGTGAAGAATTTTATTTTAAATCTTATTACTTGATTGTTCAATCTACCTCACAGAAGTACTCTGTTAAATGTTAAGGTAAATAAAATAAAAATTAAGGGACATCTGGATCTGTTTCTTTTTTTTCCCCTTAATTTTAAAAATGTATTTTAGAAGTATCGGATCGGGACTCTGTATCGGCCAATTCCTAAAATTAAAGGACTCGGACTCGGGGCCAGAAAAACCTGATCGGGACATCCCTAGGTGTAACGATACACAAAACTCACGAGACGAGACGAGAAAATCACAGATCTTGCGAGAACGAGACGAGATTTTAACATTAGTTCAAGAAAACTTCAAAGATCGGTTTTATGCCGCAAAAAGGCTTTTATTCTGTTTTAACATGTATTACAAACCCAACTGATGTCTTCATTTTACTGATTGAATCTCCTTAGACCTTAGAACGTTCAACTTTGTTTAAAAAAATAGATATTCACGCAGGACTTTCCAAAACTGACTCTGCAGCCGTCAGAGTCAGAGAGTCTTTATTGTCATTTGCACCGCATGTGGTACATGTGATGAAAACGAGATTATGTACACGGGGTCCCAGTTACATCCAACAACAAATGTAAGAGAAAAACAGTAATAACATCTAGAATTAACTAAGAAAAACATCAACTAGTAATACACTAAGCCTAGTATAGTGGAAATAAACAGCAGCACGAACATGAGTTTGTATGAGCAGATGGTCACAGATGAACACAGCAACAAGAAAACAGATCAGCATCAGCACAATGTGATATTTTGCAGTGTTTATTTTTTATTTTATTTTTATTTATTCATGAGTCTAACAGCCTCAGGGTAGAAGCTGTTCCTCAGTCTAGTGGTTCTACATTTGATGCTCCTCAACCTCCGTCCTGAGGGGAGTGGGGCAAAGAGTGAGTGTGCTGGGTGAGTGAGGTCTTTCATGATGCAGGTGGCTCTTTTCCTGCATCTGGAGGTGTAAATGTCTGTGATGGTGGGGAGACTGACTCCAACAGACTTCTGTGCAGCCTTCACCACTCTCTGTAGAGCTTTCCTCTCTGCAACTGTGCAGCCTCCATGCCACACATTGATGCTGGAGCACAGGACGCTCTCCACTGCACACCTGTAGAACGAGGTGAGAACTGGGCTGCTCAGACCAGCACGTCTCAGCCGTCTGAGGAAGTAGAGTCTCTGATGACCTTTCTTGATCAGGCTGGTGGTGTTGTTGCTCCAGCTGAGGTTATCATTCAAGTGTACACCCAAGTATTTGTAGCTGGAGACCACTTCCACTGCAGACCCACCTATTTTCAGTGGGGCGTGGGTGTGTTTGTTCCTTCTGAAGTCCACAATCATCTCCTTTGTCTTCTTCACATTCATGTGAAGATTATTCTCTTTGCACCAGCTCTCCAGGTGTTCCACCTCCTGTCTGTAGCTGGACTCATCATTGTTTGTGATGCATCCCACCACCGCTGTATCATCTGCAAACTTAACAATATGACAGCCTGGAAGTGTGGCTGTACAATCATATGTGAGCAGAGTGAACAGAAGGGGGCTCAGCACACATCCTTGAGGAGAGCCAGTGCTGAGGGTTATGGTGGAGGAGGAGAAGTTGTGGATCTTCACGGACTGTGGTCTGTCTGTTAAGAAGTCTAGTACCCAGTTACAAATAGAGGGGCTTAGTCCAAGTGTAGATAGTTTGTCTATCAGAGTTTGGGGGATCATGGTGTTGAAGGCAGATGTGAAGTCCACAAAGAGCAGACGCACGTATGAGTCCTTCTGATCCAGGTGGGTGAGAGCAGTGTGGGCCACGGAAGAAATGGCGTCCTCTGTTTATCGGTTCTCACGGTATGCGTATTGATGAGGGTCCTCGTTGATGTTGACAGTTTTCTTGATGTGGGACATGACCAGTTTCTCAAAACATTTAGCGACTATCGGGGTGAGGGCCACTGGTCTATAGTCATTCAGACCAGTCACTGTGGAGCTCTTTGGGACTGGGATGATGGTGGCGGTCTTCAGGCAGGTGGGAACTGACTCCAGTGCAAGTGAGGTGGTGAAGATGTCAGCCAGCACCTCACAGAGCTGGTCCGCACATTCCTTCAGAACTTTCCCTGGGATGTTGTCTGGTCCGGTTGCTTTATGAGGATTAATCTTCCTGAGACTGCCTCTCACTTCTGCTGCGGTCACTCTGAGATGCTCTTCATCTGGTGATGAGGTGAGTCTGGTGCTAGCTGGTCTGTTTGGATCATCAAAACGTGCATAAAACTTATGCACGTAAACTTAAACTAACTCACTCACCAGTGTTGCCAGATTGGGCGGTTCACCGCGATTTTCCTTCTTACTTTTGCGGGTAGAGATTGCTTTGGGTGGGTGGGACTCTATCTGGCAACACCGGTCACACCGGTGTTTACACGCGTGTCTTTACATTCGGGGCAGCGTCGGGACCCTCCATCAATGTAGAGGCGTCTGCGGCACCCTCCATCAGTAGTTGGGGCGTCTTCTATAGCAACTTCATCCGGCGAAGCCATGCTGTCCGTGACGCTGACTTGCTAGGGGCTCTGCTAGCATTAGCATCTCTCGAGACAACGTTACCTCTCAACGAGAGATATCGCGGGAGTTTAATATCGCGAGATCTCGTACAACGAGATCTCGTTACACCCCTACCTGTACATCACCACCTTGTGCCTAACAGTGAGTTGAACTTGTTTTCTGTCTGTTTTCTGTTTTTATTGCAGGTCATGACCCTGCTTTAACTTCACATGTTCATGTTTGTGTCTCTTTCAACAGACAAAACCTGTTGGTACCTGACGTCATGGGCAGACCTGTGTCCTCTGCTCTCTCCTCACCATCCTCCTGCAGCTCCTCTCCATCATCACCTGTGCGTCACCACCTTGTGCCTAACAGTGAGTTGAACTTGTTTTCTGTCTGTGTTTTCTGTTTTTATTGCAGGTCATGACCCTGCTTTAACTTCACATGTTCATGTTTGTGTCTCTTTCAACAGACAAAACCTGTTGGCACCTGACGTCATGGGCAGACCTGTGTCCTCTGCTCTCTCCTCACCATCCTCCTGCAGCTCCTCTCCATCATCACCTGTGCGTCACCACCTTGTGCCTAACAGTGAGTTGAACTTGTTTTCTGTCTGTGTTTTCTGTTTTTATTGCAGGTCATGACCCTGCTTTAACTTCACATGTTCATGTTTGTGTCTCTTTCAACAGACAAAACCTGTTGGCACCTGATGTCATGGGCAGACCTGTGTCCTCTGCTCTCTCCTCACCATCCTCCTGCAGCTCCTCTCCATCATCACTTGTGCGTCACCACCTTGTGCCTAACAGTGAGTTGAACTTGTTTTCTGTCTGTGTTTTCTGTTTTTATTGCAGGTCATGACCCTGCTTTAACTTCACATGTTCATGTTTGTGTCTCTTTCAACAGACAAAACCTGTTGGCACCTGACGTCATGGGCAGACCTGTGTCCTCTGCTCTCTCCTCACCATCCTCCTGCAGCTCCTCTCCATCATCACTTGTGCGTCACCACCTTGTGCCTAACAGTGAGTTGAACTTGTTTTCTGTCTGTGTTTTCTGTTTTTATTGCAGGTCATGACCCTGCTTTAACTTCACATGTTCATGTTTGTGTCTCTTTCAACAGACAAAACCTGTTGGCACCTGATGTCATGGGCAGACCTGTGTCCTCTGCTCTCTCCTCACCATCCTCCTGCAGCTCCTCTCCATCATCACTTGTGCGTCACCACCTTGTGCCTAACAGTGAGTTGAACTTGTTTTCTGTCTGTGTTTTCTGTTTTTACTGCAGGTCATGACCCTGCTTTAACTTCACATGTTCATGTTTGTGTCTCTTTCAACAGACAAAACCTGTTGGCACCTGACGTCATGGGCAGACCTGTGTCCTCTGCTCTCTCCTCACCATCCTCCTGCAGGTCCTCTCCATCATCACCTGTGCTTCAACACCTTGTGCCTAACCCTGTCATGTATCCACATCAATGACTGCTGCCAAAACAGGAAAACACACCTGACCTGATGGACAGACCTGCTCTCATCAAGACCACACACCTGACCTGAACTCACATCTGGACTCCCATGTACCCATCATTCAGTGTTTCCCCTACCATTATACAAGCGGGGTGCGCCACCCCGTCAACAGAACTGAGCACCCCGCCTACCAGACCAAACTTGACCCACCCACCCAGCACTGGCATTGCACTAAGCTAGCAGCACAAAATACAGGCTCTCTAGCTAAAAAGCTAAAGGGAGCGCTCACGTTGCC
>JBBPBX010009359.1:0-28437 GCA_038048925.1 Garcialebias charrua
TTTCTATATATCAATGCATTTCTGGAGTCACTGAATCAAATCCCTGCCCAGAGACCTTTCTGGGTAGAGTTTGTATGTTCTCTCCGTGCATGGGTGGGTTTTCTCCGGATACTCCAGCTTCCTCCCACAGACCAAAAACATAAATGTTAGGTTAATTAATAACTCTAAACTGTCCCTAGGTGAGAGTGAGTGGTTGTTTGACTCGTTTGAATCTACCGGTATGTGGCCCAGTGATGGACTTGCGACCTGTCCAGGGTGTACCTCACCCCTTGTACAGTGACTACTGGGTATGGTCACGAGTGATCCCCATGACCCTGAAAGGAAGATGCGGGTATAGATAATGGATGGATGGATTTGTTTGTATTTGGTATTTTGTTAACTGCATTTTTTTATTTTGGCAGGTCAAAGGCTTCAGTGGGAAAAGAGCATTCTCCACGGAAATCCCTTCGTATTAAAGAAGCACAAACCCTCAGTGGTGAATCAACCCATAAACATGTGAGAACAAGACTACTACTGTAAAGGTTCAATTTTTGTTGTAATTGTTGTTGTCACCTTGATAGAAAAGTGCAGAATTTGACAGTAGGCTGTGAATAATCTATTAACAACAACGCAAAATGCATACTTATGACTTTTTCTTTTTTTCCAGGCTTTTTGGAGGTGATCAAAGGTCTTAAGGTCATTGTGACCTTGAACTAGCATCCATCTCATTCTCATGAACGCATATATGCAGCGCTTTAAAGAAATTTATTCAAATGAACACTCACTTGGCCTAAGGATGAGCTGCTTAGATTTTAGTGGTCAAGGTTAGGATCACATAACCAATCATTCTGTTCTCTTTATATTCCAGGACATTGAATCCAGAGAGGCTGAGGCAGACATTGCGGAGAAGACCATGGGCATCTACACTGTCCGAGCAGAGGGTCGTGGTCCTGATGGTCCAGGTAATGGACGCTTTGCTGATGTTGGAGTTGTGCTGGAAGGTGTGGAAGTCCTCCATAACCTACAGAGTGTCAGCCATGCGTGCGTGATGCTTTATGGACTGATCTATGCACTCAACTTGAGCTATCCGAAAAGCCTGACCCGTACATTCGAGGTGTACCAGAAAATCCTGATGAACCTGGACTCAGCCAAGCTGTCACCAAAAGTACAGACACTGAAACTCAAATTGCCCCAGTGATTTGGCTGGCAATAATGCACATACACAGCTACCTGATTTTTTGTCAGTTTCTCCATCATACAGACTGTTTAAATCCCTTATAGTTTTTGAAGGGTGTGTCAGGAAAATACCTGTTTAATGTTCTTTTTTTTTCTTTTGATGTTGAAGCACTTAACAGGAAGTGATGTGTGCTCCATGGATTTGGCTGGCAATAATGCACATGCACAGCTACCTGATTTTTTTGTCAGTTTCTCCATCATACAGACTGTTTAAATCCCTTATAGTTCTTGAAGGGTGTGTCAGGAAAATACCTGTTTAATGTTCTTTTTTTTCTTTTGATGTTGAAGCACTTAACAGGAAGTGATGTGTGAATGTGGCTGTGTAGGTGAGTTCTTATGCAAGTTCATAGATGGTTGGTTTCTAAAATGTTTTAGCGGGACATATTGTATTACCTCAGCTCAAACCAGATTTTTTTTCTTGAATTGTTTCCAGATTCAGTGGAGTTAAGTGTTACAAAGATTTGTTCTAAAAGGTGCTTAAGTTTCTACAAAATCCACTAAGGTGAAGTCTTTATTTTTTTTACTTGTAATATTTTAGGAAAAGTATGGCCAAAATGGGACCTATGGTCTTGTGAATATGCACAAGTGAAACTTTAATTTTGATATTATAATTTTGTGTATTTAATATGATTTGAAGTTTAATAAAGATGTTGAAAGAACAACAACTGATTGCTTCATTAAGATTGTTGGTATGAATGGAAAGGAATTGCATAAATGTTATGCATTTTGATTAATTTAGTTCATTACATATGCATAAATGACATGTAATTAAAATAAATATATGCTATTTATATTGAATAATAAACCTGATTATTATGCAAATTAAAATAATATTCTTTATGTATTTGAAATAAATACCCTCAAGATTATTCATTTAGAGTAATTATATGTTATTAATTCTGAATACATAAACCTGAGGGTTATGCATTTAAAATAAATAGGCCTTATTACATGAATGAATATGCATCATGTAAGGTTTATTTCATAGGTTTGCCTTAAACTTATCTAATAAAAAGGCACGCAATTTTGTCATTTAATAAAATTACATAAATCTTAAAAATTGGGGTTAAATATTTCTGTGAGTGCAGAAAGTTCTCCGGGGAGAGAGGGGGGTTGCGACAGTAGTTTCATTCTTCAGTTGCTCAGACTCAGGAGAAAATTTGTAGTCAGCCTGTCCAAGGCTGCTTGGGAGGTCTGATTAGATATGGCATGATTTATCTTCAGGTCAGGCTCACAGTGTACTTTCCTGTAGCCTTGAGTCCAGATGGGCATCCGAAATCCAATACACTCCAAGTTATGGGAAGCTTTCACCGACCCGAGCTATGAGTCCTCCTCCCCCAGATGAGACCTTCCTGGCCGCATACGAGTTCCAAACCTTACCGTGGTCTGCGGTTCTCAGTGGCCGCCTCCATTTTGCAGTTCAGCTCATAAAGCAGCTGATTCATGGAGGTCACAGCTCGGATCACAGTCTCGTTTTGAGAAGAGAGCTTCGTCAGCACGTTGATCGCCGCAGAAGTCTTCCTGATTTTCCAGTAGCAAAGAACTCCACACAAGCCAAAAAGCAGAGCACCTGCTATCATAAATCCATCCATCCATCCATTGTCTTCCGCTTATCCGGGGTCGGGTTGCGGGGGTAGCAGCCTAAGTGAGGAGGCCCAGACTTCCCTCTCCCCAGCCACTTGGAGCAGCTCCTCCGGGGGAATCCCAAGGCGTTCCCAGGCCAGCCGAGAAACATAGTCCCTCCAGCGTGTCCTGGGTCTTCCTCTGGGTCTCCTCCCGGTGGGACATGCCCGGAACACCTCACCAGGGAGGCGTCCAGGAGGCATCCTAACCAGATGCCCGAGCCACCTCAACTGGCTCCTCTCGATGTGGAGAAGCAGCGGCTCTACTCCGAGTCCCTCCCGGATGACCGAGCTTCTCACCCTATCTCTAAGGGAGAGTCCAGACACCCTGCGGAGAAAACTCATTTCAGCCGCTTGTATCCGAGATCTCGTTCTTTCGGTCACAACCCAAAGCTCATGACCATAGATGAGGGTGGGAACGTAGATCGATCGGTAAATTGAGAGCTTTGCCTTTTGACTCAGCTCTCTCTTCACCACGACAGACCGGTACAGCGCCCGCTTCACTGCGGACGCTGCACCTATCCGCCTATCGATCTCACGCTCCAGTTTTCCCTCATTCGTGAACAAGACCCCGAGATACTTAAACTCCTCCACTTGGGGCAGGACCTCCTCCCCGACCCGGAGAGGTCATGCTACCCTTTTCCGGCTCAAGACCATGGCATAAATCCAATTGTGAATAAATCTTCCACATCTTCGACCGATAGAACAGTTAGGCATAACATCTTCCACTCCACCCAGGAATCCATGATATATCCAGTTGGCTGCGACCTCTCCGGGTCGGGGATGAGGTCCTGCCCCAAGTGGAAGAGTTTAAGTATCTCGGGGTCTTGTTCACGAATGAGGGAAAACTGGAGCGTGAGATCGATAGGCGGATAGGTGCAGCATCCGCAGTGAAGCGGGCTCTGTACCGGTCTGTCGTGGTGAAGAGAGAGCTGAGTCGAAAGGCAAAGCTCTCAATTTACCGATCGATCTACGTTCCCACCCTCATCTATGGTCATGAGCTTTGGGTTGTGACCGAAAGAACGAGATCTCGGATACAAGCGGCTGAAATGAGTTTTCTCCGCAGGGTGTCTGGACTCTCCCTTAGAGATAGGGTGAGAAGCTCAGTCATCCGGGAGGGACTCGGAGTAGAGCCGCTGCTTCTCCACATCGAGAGGAGCCAGTTGAGGTGGCTCGGGCATCTGGTTAGGATGCCTCCTGGACGCCTCCCTGGTGAGGTGTTCCGGGCATGTCCCACCGGGAGGAGACCCAGAGGAAGACCCAGGACACGCTGGAGGGACTATGTTTCTCGGCTGGCCTGGGAACGCCTTGGGATTCCCCCAGAGGAGCTGCTCCATGTGGCTGGGGAGAGGGAAGTCTGGGCCTCCCTACTTAGGCTGCTACCCCCGCGACCCGACCCCGGATAAGCGGACGAAAATGGATGGATGCGTCTGCGATGGGCAAGCCGGTTCCCCAGGACCTGATCGTTTTGTTGAAAAAATGTTATCAATAGAGTTGATAGCCCAAGAAACCAGATCCATCTTCAATTTGTGTTCGAGCGAGCACTGAAAAACTGCAGACAAAGACAAAGTAGCCAAGCAGGGAGAGGAAAGTTGTGGAGGGAGAGACATGAGCTGCTGCTCCGATCAGTGCAGGAGGAATATATATTATCGGTTGATGTGTGCGACTAAGGGGCAGAAGATTGGAGCTGAGGGTATGTTTGTCCTTTCATGGCCGTCAAATCGGTTTAAATCCCCTCTTCTGCCTGTATTCTGCATTATTCAGACACGGACCCTGCTGTGACATGTCTGCTTTGGGATCTCGTTGGCCACACGCGTCCTCTGAGTGCAGCGGCTGAACATCCAGCTGGGCGATGTATCGCTTTCTGGCAGTAGCCTACCAGTAGTCCCATCTGAAGCTGAACTGAACTTTATTTTACCTTTTTCAAGGCTGGTCAGCTCGCGGTGAAATGGCGACGTTCGGCTGGTGATTGTATGGCAAGCCATGTTGCCATATAACTGGATCGTGGCTGATCCGCTGATGCAATCAAAAGCCCGACACCAACCTGGCCCGCCCATCCATCACATTGTCATGGCCCGGCCCGGCCCAAATTCAGGTTGGGCCAGGCCGGGCTTCAAGCCCAGGTTAGAAATGACAGCTCTAGTGGAGTGTATCTAAACAAAATCGAGGGGAGCAGTATGAGGGGTCAAAGGTCATGGGTCCAGAACCAAAGAGGTAAAAAGTAGATGATTTGGTCCCTTTATGGGCATGTAACTAAAACTGAGTGGGTTCAGTGAAAGAATTATTGAGTGGTTGGAGCTTAGCAGACGTCAAAAAGCAGCAAAAATGAGAAGTAACCTTAGGTCTGAAGTTAGTCTAAATGAGGAATGAGGGTTGATAATTAGGGTCAGGCAACTTCAGTTGCCCTTAGGTCAAAAGTCATTTAAGTGTTAGTAGAGGTCAGTTTGAATTAGTCAAAGGTTTACTGTAAAAAAAAAAAAACAGAGAAAACGAAAAGTCCTCCTAGGTCCAAAGTTAGCCTACGTGATCTACGTGAGCAATGTTGAGAATTGGAGTGGGTAACTCAAGTTGTCAGCAACTAAGAGCAGATAACTTGAGTTGTCATAGTTCAAAGGTCAATTAGGGTTAGTAGAGGCCAGTTTGGATTTGTAGCACTTGAAAGTCACCCCAAGAAAGACCCAGAAGTGGCCAGAATGAAGAGTAATCCTAACCCTAAATCAGTAGATTCTTGTTTTTTTATCCACCACCTAAAACCCACCATCTCCCTAAACCCCTGTCAAGACACTTTGGGTGAAGGCGAAGCCTAAAGCAAACACGAAACAAGGAAAGTTGGAAGATGTTGCAAAAGTCTTGTGTTTTGTAGTTGTTGTATCATGATCCAACACGTGCCTATTTCTAATATAATCTGTTAATAAGGGTTTTTGTTCAGTTAAATGCTTTTTGTGTGTCTCGCCGTAACATTTGTTATGTTTTGTCTTTTAGTGTGTTTTTCTGCCTCTGAGAAGATTTTAACGGCTCCCTACAATCCACTTTGGGTCCTCGTGCTGGGGCTTTGTCTGATTGGGCGTTGGCTAATTAGCTCTGACTTGCCAGGCTTTTAAGTGACTCACCGTCCTGCGTAGGGTTCTGGTTAAAAGCTGATGGATGGATGAGGCATTTACTGTCAGGACGCAGGAACGCTGATGAAACTTTGTGGCAACTGAGGACACCGTCAAGGGTGCTTCTCATTTTTCTTGTCGTTGTTCTCGTGGTTATTTAGCTCCAACTGCCAAACTAATGGGTGTGAAAAAATTTGAATCAAACATAAAAACATGATCTAGAAGAAACAAATGATTTGAATCTGGACAGAAGCATTATTTAATGGACATTTACCGTTAAAAAAAATTGTGAATGGTGCCCAAAATTTTGACCTCGGGGTGTATAAAAACTAAGAAGCAATGCTGTCATTGTGTATTATGAACTATATAATGATAAAAGAAGCAAAACTAAAAGAAATGTTAAAGCTGCTGCCATTGGCTCGTATGGTCACCATGGTAACCATACACTTGTGTCTGTCACTCCCTGATTTCCAAGTTAATGAGAGAAAGACAAAAAAAACGCAGACCCAAAAGTAAGCCTCAAACAGAGTCGCCATCTAAATACGATAATTCAGATCTTTGAAATTCTTGAACTGTGAGCGGCAGAAGGCCATGATCAGGGGCGGGCTGGTCATAGGTCCGGGAGGATTCCCCAACGGCCAATCAGTTCCAGTCCGAACTGGCCGGTGGTGATCGGTATGTTTTTATGAAAAAACGCTGCTGCCTCCCCACGCAACAGCCCTCACGGCTGCAGGTGGCAGTCAAACATTGCATGCGAGCAGCCGCTCCCAATTTGAAAAAAGGAAAATAAACAAGAGCTGCAAAAAAAAAAGTCTCGTACGACTTTATTCTCGTAATTTTATGGCTTAAAAAAAAAAAATTATTAGTATGGCCCTAAAGCTCCGTCGTACGAGAGCGGGCAGCAAACATGTTAAAAAGTAAGGAGAAAAAGATGGTTGGAGCAAAAAAACTAAGGAAAAAGAAAAGGTAAAAGTTAGTGCAAGATGCAGCCAAATCGCTAAAATCAGAGCCATAATAGCAGACATTTTTGGGGGGAGGGGCCAAAGTCATGTGACTAAAGTCAGCAGGACAGTGATAAGAGGACTGCGCAACATGGAGACAACAGGTTAACAAGAAGTGCCCTCCTCATATCATCCATCCCAGAGTTGGCATATAGTGTGTTTGCATTTCTGGATGTGTTCAGGACTCACAGAACATTAAAGGAAGTATTGTTACACCATGTCCATAAATCTTTGATCTGCTTTATCGACTAAAATTAAAATCAATCCACACTGACTGAATAGAAAAAGGCACATTTCTTTATTGCAAAACAAAACATATTTCAGGAGTCTGTTTTCCTGTTCTGTTTCTACATTGATATAGAGCTATTTTTTACCCGCTCAAGAAAAGTACATTGCAGTGAGTAATTCATTTACTGTGTACTTGTGTGACTGTAGCACTTTTCTTGTGTTGTATTTGTGTCATAAAACTGTGAGTTATTTGCATAAGTGCTCTAAAATGTATCATTGTTGCTGTTATTGTTACTACTAGCTGAAAAGGCCAGTGTCAGTCGATGAGTTGATGCAGAGCCAATCATAGGAGTGAGGAAGAGGAAGAGAAGGAGGTGGAGATGGAAGAGGAGGAGGAGAGAAAGAGGCCCTGATGACTTTAATGATGCAGTTATAGACAGAGTTGCAGAGACCAGTGTTCTGCTCAGGTGCTTGTTAATGATATGAGTTGTGACAGTTTCCTTTTGTTTGGGGGAGAGTTATGATGTTAGAGGTCTGTAAATCTTTGGAGGTTGTTTTTTTGTTCCTTAATATTTGCTTTGCTTTTATAAGTGCTTGTTTAATAAAAATTATTAACTGATTTGTATCTTTTAATTTGTATCATTGAATACATAGAAACATGAACAGTATTTCTGATTAGTGTGTTTCTGCTGCAAATTCAATTCAATTCAACCTTTATTTAGACGGATAAATCACATCGAGCCTCGGAGGCTCATGTACAAGTGAGATCTGTTTAGACAGACAAAAAAGTAGTGAAACTGGACACATCCCAGCCAGCATGCATAGTTGGGCCCCAGATGGGGTTATTGTGGGCTACTTGGGTAACGAGTGGGCATGGGATTTATCTGGGCTAACTGCATGAGACCCATATGGTTATCCCATAAAGGAACCCATTTTGTTGGCCCTGTTGGGTTAAATATATGGGTCCTATACAGCATTAATGTGGGCTAACTGGCAATGGGACAGAAATGGGCTATTTTACATGGGACCCATGTGGTTTTAGTATAATGGGCCCAACATGGGAAGCCCATGTGGGCAGACTGCATTTACCCCAAGTGGTATAAGAGTGGGCTGACCTTACATGTGTTGAACCTGGGCATGTATATATAGGTCCCAGTTCATTTGTATGTGGGCTAACTGGGAATGGGACAGAAATGGGCAATACTATATGGGACCCATGTGGTTTCGGTATAATGGGCCCAGCATGGGAAGCACATGTGGGCTAACTGTATTTACCCCAATTGGGATAAGTGTGGGCTGACCTTACATGGGTTGAACCTGGGCATAGATATATAGGCCCCAGTTCAATTTTATTTGGGCTAACTGGGAATGGGACAGATATGTGAATCAGTATATGGGACCCATGTGATTTTAGTATAATGTGCCCAGCATGGGAAGCCCATGTGGGCTAACTGTATTTATCCCAAGTGGTATAAATGTGGGATCACCTTACATGGGTTCAACCTGGGCATGGATATATAGGGCCCAGTACATTTTTATGTGGGCTAACTGGGAATGGGACAGAAATGGGCATCATTATATGGGACCCATGTGGTTTTAGTATAATGGGCACAATATGGGAAGCCCATGTGTGCTAACTATATTGACCCCAAGTGGGATAAGTGTCGGATGACCTTACATGGGTTCAGCCTTGGCATGGATATATAGACCCCAGTTCATTTTTATGTGGGCTAACTGGGAATGGGACAGAAATGGGCAATACTATATGGGACCCATGTGGTTTCGGTATAATGGGCCCAGCATGGGAAGCCCATGTGGGCTAATTGTATTTATCCCAAGTGGTATAAATGTGGGATCACCTTTCATGGGTTCAACCTGGGCATGGATATATAGGGCCCAGTACATTTTTATGTGGGCTAACTGGGAATGGGACAGAAATGGGCATCATTATATGGGACCCATGTGGTTTTAGTATAATGGTCACAGTATGAGAAGCCCATATGTGCTAACTGTATTGACCCCAAGTGGGATAAGTGTCAGATGACCTTACATGGGTTCAGCCTTGGCATGGATATATAGGCCCCAGTTCATTTTTATGTGGGCTAACTGGGAATGGGACAGAAATGGGCATTATTATATGGGACCCATGTGGTTTTAGTATAATGGGTCCATCATGGGAAGCCCTTATGGGCTAACTGTATTTACCCCCATTGGGATAAGTGTGGGCTGACCTTACATGGGTTGAACCTGGGCATAGATATATTGGCCCCAGTTGAATTTTATTTGGGCTAACTGGGAATGGGACAGATATGCACATCTGTATATGGGACCCATGTGATTTTAGTATAATGTGCCCAGCATGGGAAGCCCATGAGGGCTAACTGTATTTAATAATAATAATAATAATAATAATGAATTCAATTTATAACGCGCTTTTCATTAGTGAAAATCTCAAAGCGCTACACACATTGAATGCTACCCACATTCATACACCGGTAGCGGCAGACTACCATGCAAGGTGCTTTCCAGTCCTACCGGGAGCAACTCGGGGTTAAGTGTCTTGCCCAAGGACACAACGACACATAGTGTGGGGAACCGGGATTTGAACCGCCAACCTTCCGATCGGGGGACGACTGCCATTACCACTACGCCACGGCCGCCCAAGTGGTATAAATGTGGGATCACCTTACATGGGTTTAACTTGAGCATGGATATATAGGAACCAGTACATTTTTATGTGGGCTACAATGGGACAGAAATGGGCAATTTATATGGGACCCATGTGGTACATACATACTCATCCACCCGGTCTCTACGGTCACAGAACAGTCATCTACTTCACATTCCGAGAACCAAGTTAAGGACCATGGGAGACCGGGCTTTCAGTGTGGCTGCCCCCCGCCTGTGGAACTCTCTTCCTGACTGCCTAAGAGCTCCACAGTCACTGGTTGACTTTAAGAGCGGCTTGAAGACCTTTCTTTTTAACCAAGCATACTCTGCCTCCTCATGATTCTATCTTTGATCTTAGTTGATACTGTTATTGATTTTATTTGTTTTATTACTTGTTTTATTGACATTTAATTTTGTTGCACTTTGTAGCACTTTGAGATTTTCATTAATAAAAAGTGCGTTATAAATTTAATTCATTATTATTATTATTATTATTATTATTATTATTATTATTATTATTATTATTATTAGTAGTAGTAGTAGTATAATGGGCCTTGCATGGGAAGCCCATGTGGGCAGACTGTATTTACCCCAAGTGGTATAAGAGTGGGTTGACCTTTCATGGGTTGAACCTGGGCATAAATGTATAGGTCCCAGTTCGTGTTTATGTGGGATAACTGCGAATTGGACAGAAATGGACATTATTATATGGGACCCATGTGGTTTTAGTATAATGGTCCCAGCATGGGAAGCCCTTATGGGCTAACTTTATTTACCCCAAGTGGGCTAAATGTGGGATGACCTTACATGGCTTCAACTTGGGCATGTATATATAGGCCCCAGTTTATTTTTATGTGGGCTAACTGGGAATGGGACCGAAATGGGCAATATTATATGGGACCTATGTGGTTTCAGTATAATGGGTCCAGCATGGGAAGCACATGTGGGCTAACTGTATTTACCCCAATTGGGATAAGTGTGGGCTGACCTTACATGGGTCAAAGTCAAAGTCAAAGTCAACTTTATTGTCAGATCTGCAATATGTACTGTACAGGACATACACAGGACCGAAATTGCGTTTCTCTCAGTCCCTCGGTGCAACAGTAAACATCTAAACATTGAAACACTGAAACATATAATAATAGACATAAGCATAAAATAGTAAAACTAACACTGTCCTGAGTTTTTGCATAGTGGTATAAGAGTATGAAAATTTACACCAACTCTAAAACTAAAACATTAAACATTTAATGAACATAAAATTTACACCAACTCTAAAGCTAAAACATTAAACATTTAATGAACATAATACTGTCCTGAGTTTTTTGCATACTAGTATAAAAAAAGAGTATAAAAAGTATAACTAAAATAAACTAAAGGTTTCTAGCATTGACATTTGCAAAGTGGCAAAGCAGCGTATGAGTTAATGTACACAGTATATGTATGAGGTAGTAGTTGATGTCGTTATAGAGGCAAAAAGTGGCATATGCAGTAAGGCACATTGGGCATCCCTAAATAAGACCGTTCAGAGCACACTGTATATGTATCAGCAGTGGTGTAGATATTAGAGTAGTGTAAATGTAAACAGTAGTAATTACATGTAAGCAGTAGTAATAAAAGTAAACAGTATTAATAAATGTAAACAGAGAATGTAAACAGTATTATGATTATAGGCAGTGATGTAATACAAACATTAGTGCAAGTATGAGAAGTAGTGCAAACTGTATGAGCACATGACCGAGAGTTTAGTGAATAACCCGTTTGATGACACAGAGTCCAGTGTTAAAATCTTTGTGTTGTGTGGTAATGTGTGAGAAAGTTTTAGAGTTAAGGCAGTTCAAATGGGAGGGGGGGCAGAGCAGGCAGAGTGTTTAGCATCCTGACTGCCTGATGGACAGAGCTGTCTCTCAGTCTGCTGGTTCGAGCCTGGAGACTCCTCAGTCTCCTTCCTGATGGCAGCAGTCTGAAGCAGCTGTGTAGTGGGTGTGTGGGATCACCTGCCATGCAGTGGGCTTTCCGAGTGAGGCGTTTGCTGTGTAAGTCCTGCAGTGAGGGCAAGGAGGTGCCCACGATCTTCTCAGCTGCTCTCACAATGCGCTGGAGGCTCTTGCGGCAGGATGCAGTACATGCACCAAACCACACAGTGATGCAGCTGGTCAGGACACTTTCTATGGCACCTCTGTAGAAGGTGCTCATTGGGTTGAACCTGGGCATAGATATATTGGTCCCAGTTCGTGTTTATGTGGGATAACTTCGAATGGGACAGACATGGACATTATTATATGGGACCCATGTGGTTTTAGTATAATGGCCCCAGCATGGGAAGCCCTTATGGGCTAACTGTATTTAACCCAAGTGGGCTAAATGTGGGATGACCTTACATGGCTTCAACCTGGGCATGTATATTTAGGCCCCAGTTCATTTTTATGTGGGCTAACTGGGAATGAGACAGAAAAGGGCAATATTATATGGTACCCATGTGGTTTTAGTATAATGGGCCCTGCATGGGAAGCCCATGTGGGCAGACTGTATTTACCCCAAGTGGTATAAGAGTGGGCTGACCTTACATGGGTTGAACCTGGGCATGAATGTAGAGGTCCCAGTTCGTGTTTATGTGGGATAAGTGCGAATGGGACAGAAATGGACATTATTATATGGGACCCATGTGGTTTTAGTATAATGGGTCCAGGATGGGAAGCCCTTATGGGCTAACTGTATTTACCCCAAGTGGGCTAAATGTGGGATGACCTTACATGGCTTCAACCTGGGCATGTATATATAGGCCCCAGTTCATTTTTATGTGGGCTAACTGGGAATGGGACAGAAATGGGCAATATTATAAGGGACCCATGTGGTTTCGGTATAATGGGTCCAGCATGGGAAGCACATGTGGGCTAACTGTATTTACCCCAATTGGGCTAAATGTGGGATGACCTTACATGGCTTCAACCTGGGCATGTATATATAGGCCCCAGCTCATTTTTACGTGGGCTAACTGGGAATGGGACAGATATGTCCAGTCCTCACATCCTTCTACAGGTGTGCAGTGGAGAGCATCCTGTGCTCCAGCATCAATGTGTGGCATGGAGGCTAAACAGCTGCAGAAAGAAAAGCTTTGCAGAGAGGGGGGGAGGCTGCACAGAAGTCTGCTGGAGTCAGTCTCCCCACCATCACAGACATTTACACTTCGAGATGCAGGAAAAAAGCCACCTGCATCATGAAAGACCCCACTCACCCAGCACACACACTCTTTGCCCCATTCCCCTCAGGACGGAGGTTGAGGAGCATCAAATGTAGAACCACTAGACTGAGGAACAGCTTCTACCCTGAGGCTGTTAGACTCATGAATAAATAAATAATAAGAATAATCACCGTGAAATATCACATCATGCTGATGCTGATCTGTTTTCTTGTTGCTGTGTTCATCTGTGACCATCTGCTCATAAAGACTCATGTTCGTGCTGCTGTTTGTAATGACGTTTTTCTATTACTCTAGGGCTTAGTGTATTTCTAGTTGGATGTTTTTCTTAGTTCATATCCTAGATGTTATTACAGTTTTTCTCTTACATTTTGTTGTTGGATGTAACTGGGACCCTGTGTACATAATCTCATTTCATAACATGTACTACATGCGGTGCAAATGACAATAAAGACTCGCTGACTCTGACTCTGATGTGCATCAGTACATAGGACCCATGTGATTTTAGTATAATGTGCCCAGCATGGGAAGCCCGTGTGGGCTAACTGTATTCATCCCAAGTGGTATAAATGTGGGATCAACAGATACAGATTTAAACTATGCATTGAATTTACATTTATAAATTCAATGTATAGTTTAAATCTGTATCTGTTGATCAAAACCAACAAGAATTAAAACTCATAGTGCCACAATCAAAAACGAATCTAAAAAACGGGGAGTGAACTGTGTTGATTTCCCATCATGCATAGCGGTATATTAGTGTTCAAATATAGTTTAAATCTGTATCTGTTGATCAAAGCCAACAAGAAATACAACTCATAGTGCCACAATCAAAAAGGAAACTAAAAAACGGGGAGTGCTGTGTTGATTTCCCATAATGTTTAGCAGTATTTTAGTGTTCTGGGCTGCACCATGAGTCAGAAGGACATCTGTGTTACAGAAGTGCCTCTTGTTAAAGTTTGGGTATTACTTGTTGTGAGGCCCAGAGTGTCTTCTTTGGGTTTAACTCACACAATGTTAAGACAGAAGTCACAGAGTATGGTGCAATATGTGTGCTCTCTGACATACTTCATGGATCAGAAATATCGGCAGGTTGCATCGGAAAATCCGATATGTAAATTATGCTGGTAAGAACACACGTGGGTCTTTAATGGGCCTCATGTAAGTTAACCATCTGGGTCCCACTGAAAACCTAGTCAGTGCCTTAAAAATGTATGGGCAAACCCATGTGGGGCCACCATGGAAACCGTGGACAAACCCACTTATTACCCATATTTTTAGCCCAGTTGGGACCCAGTTTAGTCCCAGGTAGATATTCTTCAAGGCACACACATGGGTTTTACATGGGTCTCATATAAGTTAACCATCTGGGAACCACTGAAAGCCCAGTCAGGGCCCATTAAAGTCTATCTGGGCAAACCCATGTGGGGCCACCATGGAAACTGTGGACAAACCCACTTATTACCCATATTTTTAGCCCAGTTGGGACCCAGTTTAGTCCCAGGTAGATATTCTTCAAGGCACACACATGGGTTTTACATGGGCCTCATATAAGTTAACCATCTGGGAACCACTGAAAGCCCAGTCAGGGCCCATTAAAGTCTATCTGGGCAAACCCATGTGGGGCCACCATGGAAACTGTGGACAAACCCACTTATTACCCATATTTTTAGCCCAGTTGGGACCCAGTTTAGTCCCAGGTAGATATTCTTCAAGGCACACACATGGGTTTTACATGGGCCTCATATAAGTTAACCATCTGGGAACCACTGAAAGCCCAGTCAGGGCCCATTAAAGTCTATCTGGGCAAACCCATGTGGGGCCACCATGGAAACTGTGGACGAACCCACTTATTACCCATATTTTTAGCCCAGTAGGGACCCAGTTTAGTCCCAGGTAGATATTCTTCACGGCACACACATGGGTTTTACATGGGTCTCATTTAAGTTAAACATGTGGGTCCCACTGAAAACCCAGTCAGGGCCCATTAAAATCTATCTGGGCAAACCCATGTGGGGCCACCATGGAAACCGTGGACAAAACCTTTTGGGACCCATGTTTTTTGCACATATGTATACCATATGGGGCCCACCTGTGCATGCTGGCTGGGATTTTTGTTTATTTATTTTACATATTTTTGTTATTGCTTCTTGTTTTATAATACATGGTACAGTTAAAAAAACTATTTCAGTCTCTGTCATTAATTACTGTTCTCCAGCTCCAGTAGATGAATCTAGTCTTCTGTATTCTAGCCTGCTTACCAGTATAAAAAGCTCACTGGGTGTTACATTTTGGCTCTATACATTAGTGCTCTATAAATAAAATGGTATGGTATGGTATACCGGTAATATGCTTATAGTTGCCTGGATGCCAGACGAGGGTTGATTCAGAAAATCTTGGCATTTCTTGTCATTCATTTTACATTATCTGGTAGAGTTGTACTCCTGACATTGGCTTGACAGACCTGCACTTTATTCATAAAATCTAAACCTAAATTCATATATACATATACATAAAAATCACCAGCCTCTTTACTTAATTTCAGTCACTTTGGCTGTTATTTTGTGTCATCATGACATTGACATTAGTATAAGATATTTAAACATCTTGTCATTTCTAGTCACAAGTCACGTTTCTTTTCACCTGTTTTGGGTTAAAATCACATCCAATGAAGTTCCACTAGTTTTATTATTGTTATTCTAATATTAAAGACAACTCATTTACTAATTGAGAATAAAATTTAAGAAAGTTTGATTACTAGGCAGAATGTGATTTCTCCAGATTAGGAGCTTCCTTTCCACTTTCAGCCTTCTCAAACGAAACACCTCTAAACCGATTCAGAGGTACTCTTATGTATCAGGCATGTATTGGGAAATAGGGTTAGTAGCACAACTTTGTTTTGAGATGCTGGTAAAAGGCCATTGAACTCCGGGTTGTGCTCCTGAAGGTGTGACACAAAAGCGGGGGCTTGTGGAGGCATGTGGTGTTCCACGTCAGTCAAATATTACGAAAATGGAATAAAGGTCAGTGTCGTTCTTTCAAGGCTCAATAACAACATGGGATATGTGTTCGTCTAAATAACCTGGCTCTAACAGAGCACGCCCTGCACATGTAAAGTGTGTGTTGCCTTGATTTTTGTCTATACATTTGCAAAATGAAATAAAACTTCTCTGGATAAAACAACTCTAAAAACTGGATAATAGGTCAAAAATAATAATTTCAATAAAAAATGCATTTGATTATTTTAAACTAAGTCATATCGGCTTCTGGCTCTGGGTGGATCTTTTTTTATGCAAATTGACTATCAAGTCATTTTGCATGACCTACAGCAAATTTAGAAAACACAAACAGAGAGCGTATCAATCAGATAGCTCTTTTCTTTTCAATTAATTGTAATTGAAACATGTTTCAGTCTAATTAATTGAGCAACTGATGTCCCATTGTGCTGTACTTATTGCTTCATGGTGATTATGTTCTGCTAAGATGCAGAACTCATTTTTAGTTCTGCATCAAACAAGGGTGGGAGGTAGGAACTGTTTTTTTCGCTGTCACCCAATGTTCTGTCAACATGTTCAAGTGTAGCATCTTGTGTTTTCAGTGTTTGATTACTGAGATCAAACCACTACACATGTAGGAAGCTGTATAGGAAACCAACTGAGTGTGTGAATGAGTACCATACTTTTTGCCTTACACGTATAAGTCACATCCGTTCAAATACGTCTAATCAAGTGGAAAAAAAACCCCAACAAATAAGTTGCTTCGCTATATAAATCGCATCTATTATACGTCATCGCTGACCCACCTGGAAATGTGGGCCGGTGTGTGCTAAAAATCGTTTGTCTGCAAGATGGTGGCTGCGGGAGTGTGCACAAGAGGACTGTAGCAATAATTTAACAAGATTAATACTTAAAAACAATTATTTGTTTGCTCGAAATTAAGGTGTGTCTCAGTTTAAATTTTCTTTGATAAATGCACTTTAACTGTCAAATCAGCTGCATTTCAAAAGCTGATTTGTGACTGTGGGAGCGCGCAGAGTCAAAGTCAAAGTCAAAGTCAACTTTATTGTCAGATCTGCAATATGTACTGTACAGGACATACACAGGACCGAAATTGCGTTTCTCTCAGTCCCTCGGTGCAACAGTAAACATCTAAACATTGAAACACTGAAACATATAATAATAGACATAAGCATAAAATAGTAAAACTAACACTGTCCTGAGTTTTTGCATAGTGGTATAAGAGTATGAAAATTTACACCGACTCTAAAACTAAAACTAAAACATTAAACATTTAATGAACATAATATTGTCCTGAGTTTTTGCATACTAGTATAAAAAAAGAGTATAAAAAGTATAACTAAAATAAACTAAAGGTTTCTAGCATTGACATTTGCAAAGTGGCAAAGCAGCGTATGAGTTAATGTACACAGTATATGTATGAGGTAGTAGTTGATGTTGTTATAGAGGCAAAAAGTGGCATATGCAGTAAGGCACATTGGGCATCCTAAACAAGACCGGTCAGAGCACACTGTATATGTATCAGCAGCGGTGCAGATATTAGAGTAGTGTAAATGTAAACAGTAGCAATTAAATATAAGCAGTAGTAATAAAAGTAAACAGTATTAATAAATGTAAACAGAGAATGTAAACAGTACCATGACTATAGGCAGCGATGCAATACAAACATCAGTGCAAGTATGAGAAGTAGTGCAAACTGTATGAGCACATGACCGAGAGTTTAGTGAATAACCCGTCTGATGACACAGAGTCCAGTGCCAAAATCTTTGTGTTGTGTGGTAATGTGTGAGAAAGTTTTAGTGTTAAGGCAGTTCAAATGGGAGAGGGGGCAGAGCAGGCAGAGTGTTTAGCATCCTGACTGCCTGATGAACAGAGCTGTCTCTCAGTCTGCTGGTTCGAGCCTGGAGACTCCTCAGTCTCCTCCCTGATGGCAGCAGTCTGAAGCAGCTGTGTAGTGGGTGTGTGGGATCACCTGCCATGCAGAGGGCTTTCCGAGTGAGGCGTTTGCTGTGTAAGTCCTGCAGTGAGGGCAAGGAGGTGCCCACAATCTTCTCAGCTGCTCTCACAATGCGCTGGAGGCTCTTGCGGCAGGATGCAGTACATGCACCAAACCACACAGTGATGCAGCTGGTCAGGACACTTTCTATGGCACCTCTGTAGAAGGTGCTCATGATGGGGGTTGAAGCTCCAGCCCTTTTCAGCTTGCGGAGAAAGTAGAGACGCTGGTGAGCCTTCTTTGCCAGTGATGCAGTGTTCCTGCTCCAGGACAGGTCCTCTGAGACATGCACTCCCAGGAACTTGGTGCTGTCTACTCTCTCCACTGCGGTGCTGTTGATGGTCAGAGGGGCATGTTGGGCATCCCTCTTCCTGAAGTCCACAACAATCTCCTTTGTCTTCTCCACGTTGAGAGTGAGATTGTTGTGTCCGCACCACAAGGCCAGGCGGCTCACCTCGTTCCTGTAGTCCGTCTCATCGTTGTTGCTGATGAGACCCACCACTGTTGTGTCGTCCGCAAACTTGATGAAGTGGTTGGAGCTGTATGATGGTGTGCAGTCGTGTGTTAGCAGGGTGAATAGAAGGGGGCTCAGCACACATCCTTGTGGGGCCCCTGTGTTCAATGTGATGGTGCTAGATGTGTTACTCCCGATCCGCACTGTCTGTGGTCTCCCGGTCAGGAAGTCTAGCAGCCAGTTACACATTGAGGTGTTCAGCCCCAGACTGTCCAGTTTAAGGATGAGCTGTTGGGGGATGATGGTGTTGAATGCCGAGCTGAAGTCGATGAACAGCATTCTAACATAAGAGTCCTTCGTGTCCAGATGTGTGAGAGCTGTGTGGAGGGCAGAGGAGATGGCATCGTCGGTTGAGCGATTAGGTCGGTATGCAAATTGGAAGGGATCCAGGGAGGCAGGGAGGACAGATGTGATGCTTTTCATGACTAGCCGTTCAAAGCACTTCATCAGGATGGGGGTGAGTGCTACTGGGCGATAGTCATTGAGGCATGCGGGCGTTGCCTTCTTTGGGACAGGGATGATGGTGGTGGCTTTGAAACAGGTGGGGACGATGGCCTGGCTCAGTGAGATGTTAAAGATGTCCGTGAAGACCACTGCGAGTTCCCCTGCACAGTCCTTCAGCACACGACCAGGTATGTTGTCAGGACCAGAGGCCTTCCGGGCGTTAATCTTGATGAATGATCGCCTTACGCTGTCTGAGGACAGCGTCAGCACCTGGCCATCAGGAGAGGGGGGGAGTTTATGTGCTGGTGTGCTGTTACTTGCCTCGAACCGAGCAAAGAACTCATTCAGTTCATTCAGCGCAGAGGCTGAGCTGTCACAGGTCTGGGGGGGTGGTTTGTAGTTTGTGATGGTCTGTATTCCCTGCCACAGACTGCGTGTATCCCTGCTGTCCTTGAAACGGTGAGCTATTTTCCCGGAATACTGCCTCTTTGCCTTTCTGATGCCCCAGTCCAGGTTGTTTCTGGCTGCCCTCAGGCCCACCTGATCTCCCGCTTTGAAGGCAGCATTCCTGGCTTTCAGGAGTCTGTGGACCTCAGCTGTCAGCCATGGCTTCTGGTTAGCCCGAACAGTGATGGTTTTAAGGTTGGTTACATCATCAATGCACTTGGTGATGTATGAACATACAGTGTCTGAGTACTCCTGGAGACATGTGGTGTTGTTTGTGGTAGCAGCTTCTTTGAACATACTCCAATCTGTGGTGTCAAAACAGTCCTGGAGTGCCTCTGAAGACCCCTCTGGCCACACTCGTATCTGCTTGCGGACTGGTTTTGTGACTTTCACCAGTGGCCTGTATGCTGGCTTTAGCATAACACAGATATGGTCAGAAGCACCAATGTGGGGGAGGGGGATGGCTCTGTAGGAATTTTTCATGGTGGTGTAAACCTGGTCCAGGGTGTGGTTTCCTCTTGTTGCAAAGTTTATGTTTCTGTATGTTTTTGGAAGAACACTCTTTAAATCTGCTTGGTTGAAATCACCAGCCGTGATGAGAAAAGCATCAGGGTGGGCTGTTTGTTGCTCACTGATGTGCAGATATAGTTCATTTAGTGCCTCACCTCTATCTTTGCTGTTGGAGCTTGGAGGGATATATACAGCAACAATCAAAACAGCTGTAAACTCCCTCGGTAAAAAGAACGGTCTGCATTTAATAGTCATAAACTCCACAAAAGATGAGCAGTGTTTGTAGACCACAGCAGCATCACGACACCATGCGTTGTTGATGTAAACACAGAGCCCGCCTCCGCGAGTCTTACCTCCCTTGATGAAAGCTCGGTCCGCTCTGTAGCATGTTAGCTGCTCCAACTGAATAGCGTGGTCCAGAACGTTGTTGTTAAGCCACGTTTCCGTGAATACAAACACACAACAGTCTCTCACAGTCTTTTGTGTCGTTCGTAGCAGGCGTATATAATCCAATTTGTTGTCCAGGGAGCGCACGTTAGCCAGAACCATGGATGGAATAGCTGGCCTGTGTGGGCTAGCTGCTAGCCTCGCTCTGATACCTCCACGTTTGCCCCGCTTCTGTTTCCTGTCACGCCGCTTGTGGCGTTTCCACGGCGGGCGTGATGAAGGGAGGCTCGGTGCTGGCTTCCAGAGCAGGCCGCAGGCACGTAGCTGCTCCTCGAGCTCGCTGCTTATTTCCAGATGAGCGGTTTTTCCGACATCAAGCAGGAACTCACGGCTATACTTGCATTCTTGAACACGTAGACAAGACGAAGACGTGCCGGCACATTGCGGCATACAGGACAAGACAGACGAAAGCACCGTGTTGTTGGGAGAGAGAGAAGCCGCGGCGTTTGCACGCGCCGCCATCTTGGATCAACAGGGAGGACTCCCTGTGCATTTCTTCAAAATTTAATAAGATAACCACCTAAAAACAATTATTTGTTTGCTCAGCATTATAGCAAAGGTGTGTCTCAGTTTAACTTTTCCTTAATATATGCACTTTAATAGTCAAAACAGCTGCAGTTCTCCTGGGTGGCATGGCGAAATCCAGCAAAGGTAACTGAGGCAAGCCAAGTGCCTCGTTAATAGCTCCTTTTAACTACCGGTATTAATGATACACTTGGCTTGTCATATTACTCAAGGACCCTCTAGCGGCTGCGTATGATGTTTAATATTTTTCATATCAGAATGAATGAAATGGTCAGATCTCAGCCAAAAATTGGGTTATAAATATGGGGGGGGGGGGGTATATTAGTCGCTTCGGTGTATAAGTCGCGGGACTTGCAAATTTAAGCAAAAGATGTGACTTGTATGGTGAAAAATATGGTAAATGGAAAATACATATTAAATACTGTACTTCTGTCAATGGAACTTCTAAAGTGTGGCCAACTTATTAGTTAATGGTCATTAAACTAGAGGTTTGGATTAGTGCACTGTGGTGGAAGGAAATTTTGCTGACATCGTTATGCTCATTTAGTATCGAGTACAAATCCTTTTTTGGTGGTACATTCACTTATTTTTTTTACAACATGAATTATCTTGAACTAACAGAAATTCTTCTGCAGTTAGGCAAGGAAGAGGTTGTATTGTAAGTTTTGTACCTGTCTGCATTGTTCCACAGAACAAAACATGGTAACAAATAAAGACATTAAAACATTTTTTTATTTCTTCTGTAAAATTACAAGGATTTATTTTCTCTTGTTTGGTGTATTGCAAAAGGATGAATATCTAAGCTCTTAAGTGAATTTACATTTAGTGAAAGGACTTTAGATATGCAACCTGCTTTTCTTATAAATCATCATAATGCATAGTGCACATGCAGAAACGCAGGTCAGGCAACTTAACATATGTAATGCGGTTTGGCATGAGCTATAAGTTTTGTGTTTTTTTATTTTTTATGTATTATATTCTCGTGTAAATCCTTGGAACTATAAAGACTTTCTAATTAAATAGCTTTTAATATTGTAAATCTGACTTTTGCATTTAATGTACTAATAAACATGTTTTTTATCTTCCCAATGCTAACTTGTAACGGCGTTCATAACAGCAACAGCTATAGAAGAAAATCCGACATTTAAGATAATCATTGTTTGAGATAATGGTCTAAAGATGTCTTTCCAGATTGTAAATGTGTGCCAATATATGCGTTTTAGGCTGTTCAGATTACGTCAACTGGTGTTGCTTGCCAAAGTTTTGTTTGTCCAGTCTAACAACCATGATATACTGTATGCACATTATGGAAGAACTCAGTTCTAAACACAGAGTAAATGTTCCTAAATCTGTTCCTTCAGTACTTCTGTGTGCCACAGTAATTGTATTTGATTCCAAATAATAACCAGTACGATAGCAGCATAATATAATGCAGGTGTAAACAAATAATCAAAGCAAGAATCAGCTGGAAGGCACACAAAAAGCAATGAGATCCTCATTGCTAGGTTAGAGCAGTGGGTGGGCATCTCAGGATCAGCCCTAAACTGGTTCAGATCCTACCTCTCTGACAGGTCTTTTTGTGTGTCCATCAATGATTTTACTTCTGCAGTGGCGGCTCTTAAATGGGGGGTTCCGCAGGGGTCCATCCTGGGTCCTCTCTTGTTCTCCTTATACCTGCTGCCACTCGGTGCTATTTTCCGGAAACACAATATACCTTTCCACTTCTACGCTGATGACTGTCAAATCTACTTCCCCCTAAGACAAAATGGTACAGGCTCTATTCAACCTCTGCTCGACTGCCTGGCTGACATCAGGGACTGGATGGCTTTAAATTTCTTAAGCTTCAATGATAAGAAGTCTGAAGCCATATTGTTCCTTCCCAATGACACAACCTCAAACCACTGCATTGACCTGTCTGCTCTACCCCTGTCCGAAAAACAAAAAGTCAAAAATCTGGGAGTGATAATGGATCCTTCCATGAAACTCAACAGTCATGTAAACATGATCGTCAAATCCTGTTTTTTCCAGCTGAGGCGTCTGTCTAAGCTGAAGCCCATATTATCCAAAAAGCACCTGGAGACAGTGATTCACGCATTCATTACATCTAGGCTTGATTACTGCAATTCACTTCTGTTTGGCGTCAGTCAAGCCACCATTGCACGATTACAACTGGTTCAGAACGCAGCTGCCCGATTTTTAACCAGCACACGCAAAAGAGAGCACATTACACCAGTCTTGGCCTCCCTTCACTGGCTACCGGTTCATCTTCGAATCCAATTCAAAATTCTCATGTATGTCTACAAATCGCTGAACAGTCTCGCCCCCGCCTATCTCTCGGATCTGATACACCCATATGTCCCTCCACGTGCTTTGAGGTCAGAGGATCAGGTACTCTTAATAGTTCCAGAAACTCGCCTTAAGCGCAGGGGTGACAGGGCGTTCTCTGTAGCAGGCCCAAGACTCTGGAACGAGTTACCGCTGCTCATCAAACAGGCCCCCTCCCTCTCGGTTTTCAAATCCCGGTTAAAAACTCACTACTACTCCATTGCTTTCAATGCCAGCTGATTTGTATTGGATCGTTTGATTTATGATCTGCAATGTTTTTATGTTTTTCGTGTTGTACTTCATTGTCTGTGTTGCCTGTTGCGTGTTTGTTTGTCCAGCACTTTGGTGTGGACTTGTTCCTGTTTAAAGTGCTTTATAAATAAAATGGTATGGTATGGTATGGTACAAAAAACCTCCTGCACGCAGTAACTGATCAGAAAATACAACAAGGAAACCATGAGAAAAACTAAACAAAGGATAATAGTGACAAAAACAAGGAAATACTTTATAATAAAGTATGTATTGGATAAAACAACAACAACAACAACACATGTGCCCAATGTGATCGGATAAAAAAGATTTGTTTGCTAAATGGTTGCACAATACATTTTTTATGGTCCGATGCAAACACAGCGATCTGGAAATTGCGGGATTGAAGCTAAAGTGGAAGCTGAAATATTTTAACTACAATGTAGCAGGAAGCATGCACCACTTTTGTGGCAGGCTGTTAAACACTCAATTATCAATAAAATATTAACGTCCAGAAACAGAAAGAGTATTAAAACAAACTTATTTAAAGGTACTTTTTGCAAAATGTTGCACTGAGCTACTGGTGAAGTTTGATAACTATTTTTGGTATACTGATATGCAAATCTGAAATGCAGGTATGCACTCACAAACATTAATCTGGTGCTAAACACAAAAGAAAAGAGAAAGAATGAGTAAAACAACAATCAAGCAGTTTTATGTTGCTGTTGTTGTTGTTTTATTTACTCTGATCTTAATGAGCCAGAAAAGGGTAGAGTGCCCTCTCCGGGTCGGGGCGGAGGTCCTGCCCCAAGTGGAGGACTTTAAGTATTTCAGGGTTTTGTTCACAAACGAGGGGGAAATGAAGCGTGAGATCGATAGGCGGATAGGTGCAGCGTCGACAGTGAAGTGGGCGCTGTACCGGTCTGTCGTGGTGAAGAGAGCTGACTCAAAAGGCGAAGCTCTCAATTTATCTGTCAATCTACGTTCCTACCCTCATCTATGGTCATGAGCTTTGGGTTGTGACCGAAAGAACGAGATCTCGAATACAGGGCTGAAATAGTTTTTCTCCGCAGGGTGTCTGGGCTCTCCCTTAGAGATAGGGTGAGAAGCTCAGTCATCCGGGAGGGACTCGGAGTAGAGCCGCTGCTTCTCCACATCGAGAGGAGCCAGTTGAGGTGGCTTGGGCATCTGGTTAGGATGCCTCCTGGACGCCTCCCTGGTGAGGTGTTCCGGGCATGTCCCACTGGGAGGAGACCCAGAGGAAGACCCAGGATGATATTGAAATTTGTATCTATATGATATTTTAAAAATCTTGTTGATTCTAATCACGAGTCAAGTTTTTTTCACCTGTTTTGGGTTAAAGTCACATCCGATCAAGTTCCGCTATTTGTAGTTCTATTATTGTTATTCTAATTTTAAAGATAACTCCTTTACTAAATGGGAATAAAATGAAAGAAAGTTTGTTTACCAGACAGAATTTGATTTTACGTTAGAGGATGTAAAACTTCCATTCCACTTTCAGTCTTCTCAAACAAAACACCTCTAAACCCACTCTTATATGTATCAGGCAGGTATTGGGAAATGTTTCTGTTTATGTTTATTGAATTTGTTCTTTTTTTTTTTTTTACAAAAGAAACAATACAAGACAATCCCATAAATGATAATGTACAAAATATAAAAAAATGAAAGGTAGCAGAAAGAAGAATAAATCTTATTATATCTGCCCCTTTTTTCGAACAATCAGATTAAACAATAATAATCTTCAACCAACAGTACAAAATGACTAACTCTTTCTAATTTTCTAACTAATACAATACACATTACGCTATTTCATATATATTTTTTAACACATTCGTTTTGATTATTTTCTTAAATGTAAACATTGACTTGGCATTTTTAACTACATTCTCCAAGCCATTCCATAATCTAATTCCCTGGATTGAAATAGGATTACAGTAGTAGCACAGCTTTGTTTTGAGATGCCGGTAAAAGGCCAATGAACTCTGGGTCATTCTCTTGAAGGTGTGGCACAAAAGGGGGGCATGTGGTGTTTCTGCACGTCAGTTAAGTCAAATATTATGAAAATGGAATAAAGGTCAGTGTCTTTTTTTTCAAGGCCCAATAACAACATGGGATGCACACTATGCAGAATATGTTTCCTATTCCAACTCACATGAGGCAGTTTTGAAGGTATAGTTTGAAGCCTTCAATAAATTTAGGCTTTCCACTATCTTAAACACCCAGCATTTATTCATATAAACCGAATGTATAGCTGCAACACAACATGATCCCATTTACTGTAAAACACACTAGTCCATGACTTTAATACCAAAATCCATGCTCAATAATCCAGGTAAAAATCCAACATTGTTCAGTCAGGTCATCTGGATGGGTTCTTTTATTTTTACTGAGACATTTCATCCTTTATTCAAAGGACTTCTTCACCAAACTAACTGAGTCCCACAAACAGCACACTCCCATGGCTTTAATAACTTGCTGCTGCAATCCTTGCTTTCTGAGCTGGCTTTTATTTTCTTGTTTTAGATTCAATTTGGTTTAGCTTTTCAGACGAATTCACTTTTTTTTTAAGTTAATTTAGTTTTACCCAATTGTTGGGCGACATGGTGGTGCAGTTGAGAGTAGCCGCCTATCAGCAAGAAGGTCGTTGAATTGAATCCTGGGTCATTCTGGGTGGAGTTTGCATGTTCTCTCCGTTCATGCATGGGTTTTCTCCGGGTACTCTGGTTTCCTCCCACAGACCAAAAACATGCATGTTAGGCTGATTGATTGGTAACTCTAAATTGTCTCTAGGTGTGAGTGAGAGAGTGAATGGCTGTTTGTCTCGTTTGTCTCTATGTGTCCCTGTGATGGACTGGAGACCAGTCCAGGATCAGAGTGTCAGAGTCAGAGTTTCTTTATTGTCGTTTGCATCATGAGGTACATGTGGTGGAACAAAAGTGTGTACACAGGCGTCCCAGTTACATCCAACAATAAAATGCAAAAGAAGAACAGTAATAAAATCTAAGCCATCAAATACAGTAAGAAACACATCAAATAAAAATATGTTAAGCCCTAATAGCATGGAATATATCCACCATCTCTCGCACTGTGACTGCTGGATATGGGCACCATTGACCCCTGTGACCCGAAAAGGAAGAAGCGGGTAAAGATAATGGATGGATGGAAGAATGGATAGACAGTTCATTGTTTAAGATTTTATCCTGCACAGTATGTTTTATATTTTCTTTTACACCAATTGCTAAGAAAGTAAAGTACAAGCCAGCCACTAGTGAGCACAAGCCAGTGTATCTCTTGTGCCGGTCCCAAGCCCGGGTAAATGGTGAGGGTTGTGTCAGGAAGGGCATCCGATGTAAAACACTTTTGCCAAAACCATAATGCGAGTTCATCAAAGTGAAACCATACCGGATCGGTCGAGGCCCGGGTTAACAACGACCGCCACCGGTGCTGTTGACAAACAGGGTGCCGGCGGAAATTGTGCTACTGTTAGTCGAAGACCCCGAGGAGGGAAACGTGTCAGGAGACAGAGGGAGAGGAGGAAAGTGAAGAATGTAGGACTGAGGGTTGCAACTCTAAATGTGGGGACAATGACAGGCAAAGGTAGAGAGCTGGCTGACATGATGCAGAGAAGAAAGGTAGATGTTTTATGTGTCCAAGAGACCAAGTGGAAGGGCAGCAAGGCTCGCAGTATTGGAGCAGGGTTCAAACTGTTTTACCATGGTGTGGATAGAAAGAGAAATGGAGTAGGGGTGGTCCTGAAGGAGGAGTTGGCAAAGAATGTAGTAGAGGTGAAGAGAGTGTCAGATAGGGTGATGTGCCTGAAGGTAGAAGTAGAAGGTCTGATGCTAAACATCGTCAGTGGTTATGCTCCACAGGTTGGATGTGATGGGGAGGAGAAAGATACATTTTGGAAAGATCTGGATGAAGTGATAGAGAGTATTCCCAGGGAGGAAAGAGTGGTGATCGGAGCAGACCTGAATGGACATGTTGGTGAAGGAAACAGAGGGGATGAGGAAGTGATGGGTAGGTTTGGTGTCGAGGAAAGAAACCAGGAAGGACAGATGGTGGTGGATTTTGCCAAGAGAATGGAAATGGCTGTAGTCAATACCTATTTCCAAAAGAAGGAGGAACATAGAGTGACCTATAAGAGTGGAGGAAGGAGTACGCAGGTCGACTACATTCTGTGTAGAAGAGGAAACCTGAGGGAGATTGGAGACTGTAAGGTTGTGGCAGGGGAGAGCGTGGCCAGACAGCATCGGATGGTTGTGTGTAGAATGACTGTTGTTGTGAAGAAGAGAAAAAGAGTAAAATCAGAGAAGAAGACCAAATGGTGGAAGCTAAAGAAGGAAGAATGTTGTGAGAAATTCAGAGACGAGCTGTTAAAGGCTCTGGGTGGTAAGAAAGAGCTTCCAAGTGACTGGGCTACTACAGCAACAGTAATTAGAGAGACAGGTAGGAAGGTACTTGGTGTGTCATCTGGACAGAGAATGGATGATAAGGAAACCTGGTGGTGGAATAGTGAAGTGCAGGACGCCATTCAAAGAAAGAGATTAGCCAAGAAGAAATATGACAGTGAGAGGACTGAAGAGAGGAGACAGGAATATAAGGAGATGGGACGTAGAGCAAAGAGGGAAGTAGCTAAGGCAAAGCAGAGGGCGTACAATGAGTTGTATGGGAGACTGGACACTAAAGAGGGCGAGAAGGACTTGTACCGATTGGCAAGACAGAGGGATCAGGCTGGAAAGGATGTGCAGCAGGTTATTAGCACTTTGAGATTTTCATTAATGAAAAGTGCGTTATAAATTGAATTCATTATTATTATTATTATTATTATTATTAAAGATGGGAATGGGAATGTTCTAACAAGTGAGGAGAGTGTGATGGGTAGATGGAAGGATTACTTTGAGGAGCT
>JBBPBX010009359.1:42353-60225 GCA_038048925.1 Garcialebias charrua
GTTTTAAATCTTTCCCATACTCT
Organism: Garcialebias charrua; assembly: GCA_038048925.1. Taxonomy (NCBI): domain Eukaryota; kingdom Metazoa; phylum Chordata; class Actinopteri; order Cyprinodontiformes; family Rivulidae; genus Garcialebias; species Garcialebias charrua. The sequence continues at coordinate 42,377 of JBBPBX010009359.1, forward strand.
TGAAATATTCTAACCAATGTTTCTAAACTCTAAACTCTTTGAAAGAGCACATAATGTCATAATTTCCCTCTCTGTGCCTCCCTGCAAGCATGCTTGGCCATGCCCACTTCTCTACTCTGCAGGCAGATCAGCTGATCAGCTGCAGGAGGAAGTTTATCCTGCAATGAGGGCTGAACAGAGGTGCAGGAGGTGTAACAAATTTAAAATAATTTATTTTAAATAAAAATCCTATGCCTATCATGCAGCTCATCTATCACGCAGCCACTTGTGTGTCATGTCCAATCATATTTTGAAAAACCGCGATAAAGCAATCCGCAATAAACGAACCGCAAAGTAGCGAGGGGCTATTGCATTCCAATATATCAGAATTGTCCTAAACAGCTTGTTCATGGACATCACCAGAACTGACCTATTTTCAATCACTGCTGCATTCAAAGGTAAATACTTTGTAATTGTATGTTAAAAATGGCAGGCATTTGCAAATCTTGCTTACAGAGTTTTATGTAAGGGCATGTTAACTTTTCTAGTTGTTTTCTTTGAGCTTCTCTACATCACCTGAAGGAGAAGCCTGGCAATTATTTTCTGACGCACCTGGGCTCGAATCCACAGCCTCAAGAGTTTGAGAACCCACTGACTACTAAGGTACTAACGCCAAGTACTAACCCACCAACCCATGGGACAAATGAACAGATAAATAAATAAAAAAATAATAAATGTCACATTTTTGTCATCTGTGTATGTTTCCCATACTTGACAGACAAAATTGGCCTCTGCATTTAACCCAACCACCACCAGGTGGTGCAGTGAGCAGCCGTAGTCAGCGCCCGGGGAGCTGGAGAATTAGGTGTTCACTCATAGACACCCCAAGGTGTGTAGTGGCCGTGGCGCGAACCCGCGTCATAAAGTGAGATAAAGTGAGATCTTAGGACAACGGATGAAAATTAGCTATTGTGCTAACTCCGGCATATTTACATTGATGCTTACTGCTGTCATGTTGATTAATATGCATTGTCCTAATTAAAATAAATAAAAAATAAATAAAAAAGGATTTTTTCTTATTCTTCTTTTCTATTATATAGAAACCATCTTATCACCAGGCATTTATAAACATCTTATTAACTAATCTTCATAAAATTGGTATGAGGACCTTTAATGATATTCCAAAAAAAAAAACACCACACACATAAGGTAGTAACATTTTGGGAAAAAATGAACAATTTTAGATGCCTCTGTGGTCAGCAACATGAAGCATCACTCACTCCACTGGAAGACACCACCACCACAACAAAACAACTACGGTAAACGGTTTAGGATGGTTTCAAGGCTTATTCTCTAGAAAAAAATAGCTGTATTTTTATTTATTGTGTTGGCAAAATTAATATTTTTTTACATGTTTGGTTTGTATTGAGAAATATAGGTTTACTTGGTGTGTTTTTTAAATGTTTTATTATTATTAGTATTTGTTCTGAAGTGGTGGTTCAGTTGTAATATCCACAATTGAGCCACCATTTTCCTGCCCCATTCTGAAATGAATAAACATATTTTTAAAATAAGTGCACAAATGTTGCTGTTGTTGCCAGGCTTTTATGTTGGACTGGTGTATAGTGGGATCTTCCTGCTGTCTGTGTGGCCTGTTTACACAAAAGCTCTATTCACACCAGCTATGCTTGAAGTGCTCACAAACAGCACAGTCCCAGCAGCCAATGAGCTTTCTAACTTACCCCCAGCTGTTTACTCAGATGTCCTTCTCGACCAATCACAGCCGCTCCCTCTGTTGGTGGTTTGAATGCCTTTGAGAGGCTGGAGGGAGCATGTCCAGTGCAGTGAGTCTGTTAGAATTTGGACAGTGATAGTAAAATATTCATCACATGTTTGTCCGCGAGCAACGCAAAGTCAGAAATTAGTCACAGTGCTGACAAGCTGCTTCATAGACAGAGAATAATGGGACAACTCAACATGAGAGCACCCTTGGGTGGCTGTACAGGCATGATTGTGTGTCTAATGATTTATAAAAGTCTCTTGTTTGAGTTGCCTTTGTAAGAAAGTTTGCTTGGCCTTGATGATGAGAGACAAGCACTTTTAGCATGAAGGGAAGAGAAGCTCCGTCCCACATGTTGTCATTAGCCATGCTGTGTAATCATATTTTTACGATTCACAAAATGATTATTTTATGGTATATTTGTCTACCCATCCATCCAGACATAAATCAGTACTCTACAGTATGATACAAAACATAAACAAGACAACACAAACAAATATGCAACAAAAACACATGATGTAACACAATATGTCAAAGTTCATGCTCAGTAATCCAGGTAAAAAGGTCTACTTCAATCCAAGGAATTGGACTGTGGTTTGGAGAATGAAGTTAAAAATGCCAAGTCAATGTGTACATTTAAGAAAATGATAAAAACTGAATTGTTAAAAAAAAATATATATATATGAAGTACAAAGTAGCATAATGTGTATTGTATTAGAGTTAAAAATTTAGAAAGAGTTACTGAAGATTATTTTTGATTGAACTAATTATTTGAAAAAAGGGGCAGCTATAATAAGATTTTTTTTCTTCTATACTACCTTTCATTTTTTATATTTTGTATGTTATCGTTTATGGGATTGTTTTGTATTGTATTTTAAAAATGAACAAATTTTATAAATAAAAAAATATAAATAAATAAAATAAAATAATCTAATACATGTATAGTTCCGTCAGGTCATCTTGACGGTGTATATTTTGTTGAGATGTTTCGTCCTTCATCCAAAGGACTTCAGTCCGAGGAGCCACAACAAACTCAGTCCAACAAGCAGCACACTCACATATAGTAGACCAACCAGTTTGCTTGTGATAAGATGGTCATCATTCAACACTTGCTCTTCTCAAGGGCGGAAGTATCCTCTCTGTCTCCGCTTTGCTTTTGTTTTGTCTTTGTCTGTGAAACTGTCTGAGAGCCTCTCTTCTACAAAATCTTCCGAATCATAACTATGGACTTCAGTTTGGTCAGTTGGTCCCTCAACACAACTGATAACATTTCTTCAAAAAGAAGACAGGCTGTAGGCGAGCCGATTTGCCCTGTTGGCATGCACTCAAGACTTGATGACGTGTCTATCTGCTGTCATCTGTGGATCTTAAGGACGCATATTTAATTGGATTTATGATAACTGGTTCCTGCTTTTTGGATTTGGCTGGTTCCTGGTTTATCAACACACAAGGAAGACGTCTGTGGCAAATCTGGACCTGGTCAGGCTGCCTGCCTTACATGATGACTTGGTTCACGTCTCGAGAACCCAGACTTGTGGCTGAATGGATTAGATCTCGGGGATTTTCTGAGGCACGTTCCATTGGTATGGTCATTTTAATTTGGACATTTCGGAAGTGAGTAGACCGACACAGACTGAAGGTAGAGGTCATTAAAGTTCTGCCTGTCCCCAAAACAATTGTGTTTATCTGAAATTTGTCTCACTGACTGGCCTTGACAGGCCGTCTTATCTCAACACGCCTGAGAAGTTTTGTAAACTTCTCACCCCTTCCAAACCTTCTGCTGAGGAATTCCATGGACTTTTCAGAGGAGCCCAGCTGAATAAACATTCTGTCATCATTTTAGGACTCTGGATTTGCCTCTGGCCGTCCTTCGGCAGCTCCCCCCCCCACCATGAGTGTGCACAGATCTCCAGAGGGAACTACTGTATATGAACTGAGTGATTCTATCTGAACTCTGCAGTGCCTCTACGGGCTGGCTGCTCACCGCCTTTGAGTCCCCTCCCCCGCCCTCTGCGTAATGTCGGCGTCATTATGTGCTTGTGTGCAAGATTTTTTTCATTACCACATTTTTGACCTTCAAGCAGAGGTCAAAAATGTGTTAGGAATTTTTTGTCTCCAAACCCTATGTGTCATTTTTCACCACTTTTATTGTCTGTCCAACAGATCTCACTTGTAAATGAGTCTTCGAGGCTCAATGTGACTTATCTGTTTAAATAAAGGTTGAATGAATGAATGAATGAATGGTTTCTGGGGCCCGCCCTCTACTCTGTCGACTCCTCTGAGGCAGCTATAGCCAAAGTGGTTCAAAACATCAAAGTTCATACTCAGTAATCCAAACCAGTAACCATCTTATCACCAGCAAACGATGTGAGTGTGCGGCTTGTGGGACTTAGTTTGTTATAGCTTCTCAGACTGATGAAGTCCTTTGGATGAAGGGCGAAACATCTCAGCAAAAAAGAAACCTTCCAGAAGACCTGACTGAACTTTGTTGGATTTTTTTAACCTGGATTACTGAGCATGAACTTTGACACTACAATAGAATGTCCAATTGTAGAATTAGCTTTGGACTAGGATGACTATTCAATAGTCAAAATGGCAAATTTGTAGAATTAATTCGGTTGTAACTGCTGACTTTAAAAAAATATTTTTGTTACACTGGCATCTAGTAACTGCCGAGGGGTTTTGAGTGCTTTTGAGTGCTTTTGAGCGGTTTTCACGGACATCTTTAACATCTCGCTGAGTCAGGCCATCGTCCCCACCTGTTTCAAAGCCACCACCATCATCCCTGTCCCAAAGAAGGCAACGCCCGCATGCCTCAATGACTATCGTCCAGTAGCACTCACCCCCATCCTGATGAAGTGCTTCGAACGGCTAGTCATGAAAAGCATCACATCTGTCCTCCCTGCCTCCCTGGATCCCTTCCAATTTGCATATCGGCCTAATCGCTCAACCGACGATGCCATCTCCTCTGCCCTCCACACAGCTCTCACACATCTGGACACGAAAGACTCTTATGTTAGAATGCTGTTCATCGACTTCAGCTCAGCATTCAACACCATCATCCCCCAACAGCTCATCCTTAAACTGGACAGTCTGGGGCTGAACACCTCAATGTGTAACTGGCTGCTAGACTTCCTGACCGGGAGACCACAGGCAGTACGGGTCGGGAATAACACATCCAGCACCATCACATTGAATACAGGAGCCCCACAAGGATGTGTGCTGAGCCCCCTTCTATTCACCCTGCTAACACACGACTGCACACCATCGTACAGCTCCAACCACTTCATCAAGTTTGCGGACGACACAACAGTGGTGGGTCTCATCAGCAACAACGATGAGACGGACTACAGGAACGAGGTGAGCCGCCTGGCCTTGTGGTGCGGACACAACAATCTCACTCTCAACGTGGAGAAGACAAAGGAGATTGTTGTGGACTTCAGGAAGAGGGATGCCCAACATGCCCCTCTGACCATCAACAGCACCACAGTGGAGAGAGTGGACAGCACCAAGTTCCTGGGAGTGCACGTCTCAGAGGACCTGTCCTGGAGCAGGAACACTGCATCACTGGCCAAGAAGGCTCACCAGCGTCTCTACTTTCTCCGCAAGCTGAAAAGGGCTGGAGCTTCAACCCCCATCATGTGCACCTTCTACAGGGGTGCCATAGAAAGTGTCCTGACCAGCTGCATCACTGTGTGGTTTGGTGCATGTACTGCATCCTGCCGCAAGAGCCTCCAGCGCATCGTGAGAGCAGCTGAGAAGATTGTCGGCACCTCCTTCCCCTCACTACAGGACTTACACAGCAACCGCCTCACTCGGAAAGCCCTCTGCATGGCAGGTGATCCCACACACCCACTACACAGCTGCTTCAGCCTGTTGCCTTCAGGGAGGAGACTGAGGAGTCTCCAGGCTCGAACCAGCAGACTAAATGACAGCTCTGTTCATCAGGCAGTCAGGATGCTAAACTCTCTGCCTGCTCTGCCCTCCCTCCCACTTGTACTGCCTTAATCACAAAAAACTTTCACACACCACCACACAACACAAAGATTTTAACACTGGACTCTGTGTCATCAAAACGGGTTATTCACTCAACTCACGGTCATGTGCTCATTCAGTTTGCACTACTTCTTATATTTGCACTAATGTTTGTATTACATTACTGCCTATAGTCATACTACTGTTTACATTCACTGTTTACATTTATTACTACTGTTTTCATTCAATACTACTGTTTACATTTATTACTACTGTTTACATTTACACTACTTTTTATATCTACACTACTGCTGATATATATATATATATATATATATATATATATATATATATATTTTTACTAGCCTTATTGCATATGCCACTTTACCTCTATACCAATATCAACTACCTCATACATATACTGTGTACATAAACTTCATATGCTGCTTTGTCACTCTATTACAAATGTCAATGCCAGAACTTTCATTTTATTTTATAGATATACTTTTTACACTTTTATACTACTATGCAAAAAACTCAGGACAGTATTACACTTTTGTTATTTCATTTTATGCTTATGTTTATTAAATGTTTAGTGTTTTAGTGTTGGTGTAACTTTTCATACTTTCATACTACTACTATGCAAAAACTACTATGCAAAAACTCAGGACAGTATTACACTTTTATTATTTCATTTTATGCTTATGTTTATTAAATGTTTTAGTGTTTTAGTGTTTAAATGTTTACTGTTGCACCGAGGGACAGAGAGAAATGCAATTTCAATCCTGTGTATGTCCTGTACATATTGCAGTTTTGACAATAAAGTTGACTTTGACTTTTACAGTCGGTGCACTTTCTTTGACACAAAACCTAAGCCTTAACTCACCGTCAAGAAAGAGAAAGGAAAAACAAGGAACCCAGAGTGTCCCAACGTCTGTTTCTGCCATCAGATACTTTGAAAGAATTATGAACATCAACAACTTCTCTAACAAAATGATCCATAAATAGACTATTAAAGTATATTACACTTTTCTAAAACATGACCCATTAGTAAGATGTGTTGTTCAAAAACAGCAAGACATGACATTTTTCACAGTCTTTATGGATTTTGAGGAAAGCTTTGACCTCCCGAGTTGGAACTATTGGATTGTTTTAGTTGCAAAAATGGAAAATCTAAATTCAGACTTTGTTTCAAAAACTGCACAAATTCAGGCTTCAATGAAAGTTCTGTTCTGATGTTTCAAGCTGTAAAAATGCAACTTTTTTTAATTAGTATGTCAATGCAAAGTATAATTTTGTACAAATAAAAAAAAAAAGCTTGATTTTATTAGTTCCCTTTTTGTTATTTGATATTTTTAAAGAGGAGTGTAGTTTACTATAATGAAAAATGTTCTCTTTTTAGATTTTGTTTACGTCAAGCTGGTTGAAAAATGAACACAACAACCTTTGAAACAATCGGAACACTTTCACCCAAACCACTTCTCCACAAACTTGCTGCAGCTTAATGTTTAACGCTCTGCAGCGGCCTCGTGTCAGGTGAAGTGTTAAACACACGTCTGGGAGAAAAAGTTAAAAAGTAAACTGGCCTTGTTTACGGTTCAGCTTGACACTCATACTAGTCTACCAGACCTCTGAAAAACATGACAAACCTGTGCTGTTATTTAGAGGTTCTGGTGAAAATAAGTTACATTTAATAAAGGATTTTATTGCACAAAACCTGTTTTATAATAAAGTTATAACAGTTACAGTGTTGGAAACGTGATTAAATAGAAAAAAAGAATGTGTGGTGGTTCAAACAGACTGTCTGGTAAACCCAAGAGTTCAAGACCTTGATGTCAGAGTTTGATTTTACCATTTGTTAACTTTTCTGACCCTCGCTGACATCATGGGATTACAGAACGTCACAGAAATTGAACAGTGCATCTCGTACCGAACAACCGTCCCACCACTGTCCTTGCTTTGCCTGCAGTGCACTGGTTTGATGCACATACGGGACTTCCTTTGTTTTTAAATTGCACGTTCAGCCTTGAGTCCGAGCGATGCTCTCCAGCTCTAAGGCCACAGGGAACACAGATTTTTAAGTGGGCATATTTTATGGACTTCTTCCCTCCACAAACCTTTACACGTATCAACCACAACAACCACCAACAAAGTGCATGTTCAGAACGAGTGGTGCTCTTATAAAAACTCATTTTCATTTCACATCTTTAGTCCAAAATTGTTTTGGTTATGCATTTTGTCAATAGATTCACGTTATTTGTATGAAAAACAAACATGTGCAGATTTAAATTATTGACTCATTAAAGAAAGCAATTAATAGAGGAAATAATGCAAACTTATCCCAAATATAGAAAATAAGAAATTAGAGACTTAGATTCCTTGTAGATTTTCAAAGTTTAATTTCATGACAGAGTGGCGTTATAGATGTTCTGCACAACGTATAGCTCCAAGTAAGTATTCAATTCAATTCAAAAATACGTTATTAATCCTAAAGGGAAATTGAATGTTGTAACTCATTGTCCTCATCATGTAAAGTGGACACAAGTTGTATCGTTTTGGTTTTTTGACAGTTAATTGATTATAAATTGATGAGTATGAAAGGGGCAGGACATTATAAGGTATCTTCTACCTGCTCCTTTTCGAACAGAACACATAAAATTTGCATGTCACTTGGGCATAATTATTTGTATTAACTTTTATTTTTTTAGTTGTGTTATCCTATTTTCTTTCTTTTTCTTTCTTGATTGTCTTTTCTGTCTGTTCGAAATAAATAAAAATAAATAAATAAATCTCTTCAGATTGTGCTGGCCCAAGGAATAAGACCTCCACCATGAAGCAGTTTATTAATCTTTTAAACCTTCCTGCTGTCTGTGGTCTGGTTCAAATCTCTAAAACCAGTTCATGTCATTTGGGGCTGTAGTTGAGATATTATTTGAGGTTTATGAATGACTCGGCTACTAGCCATCAAGCATTAGCTCATTATCTGTAAAAGTGGCTGAAATGTAGCCTTTTTTTGTGCTCCCTGGTTGTGGTGGCCATCTTGAATTGGGTTGTTTCCAAAGTTGTAAATGTATGTCCAGTGATTACTTTCTAAGCCCTTCAACAACGTTTGTCTGCACGGGTCTGCAATCTTTATGATCAAAAGAACCATTTCTGACCGGTCGTTCACTAAATTAAACGTGTCAAGAGCCACAAAAACCTGCTACAAATGTCATATCAACTGTTTAGTTAGAGAGGCGCTTATTTGGCCAGTAGGCGTGAAATTATAAAACTAAAAACAATGGATTGTTAACATTTATATATATTTTTACATTTTAAGATAAAAGAAAAGACTGGATTCCATCCGTCCATTTATCCATCCATTATATACCCACTTCTTGCTTTTCGGATTGTGGGGGGTCGCTGGTGCCCATGTCCAGCCATCACTGTGCGAGAGACGGGGGACATCCTGGACAGCTCACAAGTCTCTCACATGAGACTGGATTCATGTAAAGAAAAAAATAAGATTATTTTAGTCAATACAGTATATATAAATAAAAAAAGAGACAATGAACTGTTCTGTCTTATGCAATTAATTTTTATTGTAGAGAAAATGAGTATCCAACTTTGAAGAAATAGTTAAAGTGATATAATTTACTGTGTATTCTTTTTCATTCATTCAACCGTTATTTAGTCAGGTAAATCTCATTGAGTCTCGTGGACTCATTTACAAAAGCGACCTGCTACAAACTAAAGAATGATGAACAGCAATGATACAAATTACCTTAAACAATAAACAATAGAAAAACACAAGAGAGAAATACAGTTTTTTTTTTAAACAAAGTATCAAAAACTAGCAAAACATTATAAGGTAGATGTATAAAATCAAGAACAAGAACATATCTGCATTGGTTTTTGCCAGGATTCCAACAGATTCTTAAAACCATCTAGAGAGGTCAAGGCCGAGAGCTTCAGATCTTTTTGTAAGGTATTCCAGGAAGCAGGAGCAGAGTAGGAGAAGGCCCTTTTTCCAAGTTCAGTCCTCACTGAGGGAACACTGCAGGTAATCATGTCCTGAGAGCGCACGATGTAGCTGCACTCACGCAGAGACATGTCATGTATTAGTACTAGCATCCACATATTTACAAAGGAAATTACAAGAAAACTGCTAAAACTAGTTATTTTTTGTTGTTGTGGGTCTAACATCCTATACAATTCAGTTTTATGTCAGTTTTGGCCAAACCTTGCAAGAGCCTCTGCAGAGGAACCAAAGAGCCACATGTGGCCCCAGAGCCGCAGATTGCAGGCCCTTGGTCTATGAGATATTCAGCTAACTCTATGTAAAAATTAACACATAGAGACAAGCAGAAACATTATCATCCCTCACCTCTGGTATGGGGGGGTTCAATAAATCACATTTATTATGGAATGGCTTGGAGAATGTAGTTAAAAATGCCAAGTCAATGTTTACATTTAAAAAAATGATCAAAACAAATGTGTTAAAAAAATATATGTGAAATAACGTAATGTGTATTGTATTAGTTAGAAAATTAGAAAGAGTTAGTCATTTTGTACTGTTAGTTAGAAAATAAAAAAGAGTTAGTAATTTTGTACTGTTGGTTGAAGAATATTATTGTTTAACCTGATTGTTGGAAAAAGTTGGTTGAAGATTATTATTGTTTACATGGTTTGACTACTGTTGTTTAATCTGATTGTTGGAGATAAGGGGCAGATATAATAAGATTTATTCTTCTTTCTGCCACCTTTCATTTTTTTACATTTTGTACACTATCATTATGAGATTGCCTTGTATTGTTTCTTTTGTAAAAAAATGAACAAATTTAATAAACATAAACATTTTATTGAACATCTTCACCAATTAAAGCACAGCAGGAAGTTGTTTGTATCTCCAGGTAGCTGATAAACTTATTTAAAGGAACATTATGTTGCACTTGGACAAACGAGTGCACGTTATCACTCATAGATTTCTGATTCATATCGGCTGGTTGCTGTTCTGTCTCTGATAAAGTGCAGGGTCAGTGAGAGGACAGGAGCAGGCCTGTTGTGCAACTGAATATGTCAGCACGGGTCAAATCCCGGCCCGGGGCCTTTCTGGGTGGAGTTTGCATGTTCTCTCCGTGCATGCGTGGGTTTTCTCTGGGTACTCCGGTTTTCTCCCACAGTCCAAAAACATGCATGTTAGACTGATTGGTAACTCTAAATTGTCCAAGTGTGAGTGAGAGACTGAATGGTTGTCTCCTTTGTCTTTATGTGTCCCTGTGATTGACCAGTCCAAGTTGTACCCCGCCTCTCACACAGTGATGGCTGGACATGGCCACCAGTGACCCCTGCGACCTGAAAAGTGGGTAAAGATAATGGATGGATGGACAGTGCTTCATCAGGAGGAACTGATGTCTTTCTGATCTCTCTGAGGGATGATGCACATTGTAGTGTGGTGTCCTCTTGGTGGTGGCATGAGCGTAAACAGAACTGAGCGTGTGCACATAGATAACCAGCAGATGGCGTCCAGATCACTACAAATAAAATCACAACTGAACAGCTTGTTGTCTCTTTTGCTTCTCCCCTACGTGATTTTGTAATTTCATTCCCACGATTGAGTTTCAGTCTTTCACTTTAAAGGTTTCCACCTGCTTCAGACTATCCGGCTCTTTTTTTTAGCAACTCATTTCAAGATTTCACAGGAGACTTCAGTGCACTTTCTTTCATATCTACAATGAATGTGAGGCTGTGCTGCTGGGAGGTCATAAAACCAGCTTGTGTCCAACTTGTGAGGCATGAATGAAAGACAATACAAAAGTTTGATGCTAATTTGATTCCTAACTATACCCAATGCAAACCCTTTGAGTCTCACCTCGGCATCTGTTACAAGAGTTAATTAAACATTCTGTTTCCTCGCTCCGGCTCCACAATAAATTAGAAATTAGGAAAGCGACACTGTCTGAGACACAATCATTGTTTGAAAATAAATCCAGGGAGGCATTTTCGACTTTGCATTAAACTCTTTTTCTGCTTATTTTGAGGATTCCAGCAGAGACTGCTGAGGTGACAGACATATCTGTCAATAAGAACTTTGGTGGTCAGAGAAAAGGNAGTCTCTCACAGATAACAGCACTTCTCAGTCAGAGTCAGAGAGGGTTCATGGTCATTTCAGCTACATTCAAGTACATATTGAAATGAAAAAGTGTTTCTCCAGGATCGCTGTGCAACATTGAACATAAAGTGCAAAACAGCACAACACACAGTGCAGATACATCAATAAATACAAACAGACCTATGGTAAATGCAAAAAGACATCTAAGCTAATGTAAACATTATAATCTAAACAAGCAATTAAGAGGCAAGACTAGAGACACATGATGATTAGTGTAGGTGGTACATGAGGTAAAAATGTTTTGATGTGTGGTCAGCATCGTATTTTTATTTTATTTTTTATATCAGCAGAGATTAAAAACTGGGCCTCTCACCTTATCTCTAACTTATTTTGGCTGCTTACCGTAATTTCCGGTCTATAAGTCACACCTTTTTGCCTAATTTGCATGCCCTGCGACTAATAGAGAGGTGAGACTTGTTTATGGATTTTTTCCTATGTTTTTAGAACAATTTTTGGCTCAGATATGACTGTTTTTCATTTTGGCAAAAAATGGTGCAGTACTACTTTCGGCCGCTAGGGTACACTGACCGTTCCCACCTCATGTGTCCGACGGCAGCCTCCTCTGGTCGGAATGACTCTGTCGCAGCCCGGCCTCCTGCTCTGGAGCTCTGACACTTCCAGAGAGTCCACCGACCGTTTCCAGCTCATGTGTCCGACGGCAGCCTCCTCTGGTCGGATTCACTCTGTCGCAGACCGGCCTCCCGCTCTGGAGGTATGAACTACTGTTAGTTGTGTTTGTTAGCAAAAACGGTTACTATTTAACTAAATAACTCATGAACTACCAGACAGATTTTCTTTAAACTTACAGAAAGTAATTACTGTGTGGTCATTTGCAAACTGTTACCTGCATGAGACATTTGAGCTAAAATTCGATTTATTTATAATTTATTTTCGCAGCGCACGCAACGGTTTGGAAGACATCAAGGCAAAACAATTTAAATCCAGAAGATATGACAATTTTGTGAATTTATTAAGGAACAGTTAAGCTCAGGAACACTTGTGCTATAATGTCAGCTAAGAAATATATATTTTTAAGCGTTTATTTTGCTAAATTTTAAAGAAATAAAGCCGTCCCACCCAAGCGCGTGCACGTAGCAAAACTATTTTTTTTTATCCAGCTGATTTGACAATTGCGTTCATTTATTAAGGAAAAGTTCAGCTAAGACACATCTTTGCTATAATTTTCAGCAAACAAACAATTGTTTTTACCGTGTTAATCTTGTAAAGTCCTTCTGTGCTGGCTCGCTCGTGGCCGCCATTTTCAGCAGGGCAAATGACGAGCTGATGCGTCGCGTAACAGTGACGCATAATAGATGCGACTTAAATAAAGGTGCAACTTGTTTATGGATTTTTCCAATTCACTGCCAATAATTGGACAAAGCGACTTATAGAAAGGTGAGACTTATCAGGCAGAAAATACGGTACATCTGCAACCTTGTTTTTCGATCATTACCCATCCTGATGCATGCTCAATAATCCAGGTAGAATCATTTAACAAAGGTAAGTCAGGTGCTCTGGACGGATTTTCTTGTTGAAACGTTTCGTCTTTTATCCAAAGACTTTGTCAGTCTGAGGAGCCGCAATAAACTCAGTCTTATAAGCAGCACCTTCTCATAGTGGATTAACCAGTCTGCTGGTGACAGACAAAACTATCTGTTCACATGATAAAGGGGGATCATCCGCCTGACATCGATTGTTACTAGTGTCCTGTTGGTTGCTTGCTATTCACAAGGGGCCGAGTGATACTATCAGTAACAGTATTGTAAAGGGGGGACAGTTGAACATAGAGGCCCCCACCCCTGTTTAATGATGGATGGTTTCTCTTCACAAAGATGGCTGCCTTCACTTCATTTCCTTCACTACCCTCTGGGTAGTGCTCAAATTACGAGTTGTGAAAAACACTCAGCTACTGCCACACTAAGTTTCAGCTTAATATCTGTAAAACTGCCTGAATTAAAGACATTATTAAAGGGATAGATGACTATGGCAGCCATCGTATTTAATTAAATTTAATGAACCTACTTTTGACAAGGCAAATCCTTTTTTTTTTAACCATAGAGCTTTAACCAGAATTGACTCTAAAAATTAATCAGTTGTGCAAAAGTTAAAACCATTAAAACTGAAACCAAAACTAGTACTGTATAAGTTTAGTAGTACTGTATTTAGTAGGGGTGCGAATCTCTCAGTGTCTGTAGAATCGATTCGATTCTGATTTTTGATGCACCGATTCAATTAAAAATCGATTTTCGATTCTAAAACGATTTTCATTCCATGATCGATTTTCGATTCTGAAACGATTTTCAATTGAAATCATGAAAAGATTAAACAATAATGTAAACAAATAAAACATTTATTTAAAACAATAATGTATGCTTGTAGCAAACATTAATAATGTCAAATAATACAGTATAAATACAGCAGCCTGAATTGTGAGCAGATGGGTATATGAATAGAATGCAGCAGCTTTAATCGGGTCCCGGAGGTCACTGGTGCCTATATCCAGCAGTCACTGTGCGAGAGGCAGGGGACACCCTGGACATGTCTCCAGTCCATCACAAATAATTCAAAATACAAACGTAAACAAAGATTTCAGCCTACTGTATTGCATAAACATTTAACTCAAAATAAAATAGACTTCAAAATCATATTGCATTCATCCATGTTTCAAATGTGTATGGATGGATTTTGTTTAAAAGATTTGTTTGGTAAATCTTTTCAACAAAAGCCATCTATCCATCATCTTTACCCGCTTTATCCTTATCGGGTCCTGGAGGTCACTGGTTCGGGTCAGATTTCTTCTTCTTTCTGCCACCTTTCATTTTATGTATTCTTTCATATACTATGAGATATGGTTTTATTTTCTTTATCTTTTGGGTTTTAATGTAAAAAAAAAAAAAAGATTTTGGGGCTTTTAGAATCGATTCTGAATCGCCAGGACTAAGAATCTAGATTCTTTTAAAAAAAGTTTTTTTTTCCTGCACCCCTAGTATTTAGTAGTATTTTATATTTAGTCTAGTATTTCACATGTCTGCACCTGACCTGTTTAGATCGTAATTGCTGGTATTTTTTTTATATTCTATGTTTTTTTTAATATCTTGTGTGATTCCTTGTGTATAATCCTTTGTACTGAAACTCTGGCACAACAATTTCCTGCGGGATCAATGAAGTTCTTTCTTATCTCATAAAAAGCAAGAGCCAATACAACAAAAGCTTAAAAATAAGCTAATATAAGCAACATGCATGCTCAAATGACAAAACTAGTAGCTAAAGGTAGCCAAAACACATGCTAAAACTAAGCAAAAGAGTAGTTGAGTTAGGAAAACGGATGCGGACTCAGCATTTGCACAGTATTAGTCTCCACATAGATCATAGAAAATACTAGCTTTGAAATAAATCCTTTTTAATAAAAGAGCTGGAATAAACTTTGGCTTATTATTACAGTATTAATATTTGCATTATTCAGGATAAGAATAATAAGAAGCAAGGCTGAAAAATGCTCATATTTTTATTATCTTTAGTATAATGTGAAAATGTTTGGTTGTTGTTGTTAACTAATGAAAATATTAGAATATAAAAAAATATAAATACGTATAAAATGTACCACTGATTTAGCTGAAGATGAACTCACTTCACATAAAAGCTTGTTGATCTCAGCGATCAAATCATAAAATGATTTTTAGTTAGCCTCCATAAGCTCAGTCTTAAATGAGGAAGTAAACAGATCAATTCTGCATGGAGGCGCCGCTAAAACGCCAAACACAAATCAGAGTCAACCTCCCATAACACCAACGTTCGACCCTGGCTCAGTTATGCAAATCAACATTTTTTTTTCTGAGTAAGAGTGCAAGTGTTTGGATTATTCTCAGATCTGGCCTACATGTGAACAGAAACAATGCAGTAAAATTCATGACGACACACAATAAGACATCCTGGTGTGTGAGCGTTTGGAAGAAAACTCAGCACTATTTCACATAAAATGCAGCAAAACAACTGCAGCGTGCCCTAGTTTTAAGCAGGAACTGATGGGAACTTCGCTTTGAGGGAGGCAAAAGAATCATCACGGGAGAAGGGACCCAGGAAAGGGAAAGCAGACTACTTCAAAGAGTGAATGTAAGCCAGTGGCTCAAAGTGTGCTGATTGTACGTGATGTGAAATCTGCAGCAGGATCACCCTGACAGACAAGACGGAAGTGAGATTATTTTTGTCTCTACTGAGAGAAATATTTGATAATTATCAAATTGGTGAAAAATATATTTTCAGATAAAATCGCTGTAAGATTTACTTTCAAAATTACACCCTTTTTTTATACGCAACATAACAGAGAAGCACACACACACATTTTGACCTGAAACAGAATATATTGCTTATGAGCCTTTGGCTATTCAACGGAAGGTAAAAACAGAATACAGAACATTCAACTGCAAGTCTTCACCTGTTTTAACTGGGAATCTTTTAAAACAACCTCTACAACGTCATCATATTTACAGAAAAATACAATAATGGCAAATTAATAAAGGATTTAATATCACTTTTTAAACAAGTTATTCATAACTTTGTAAATGCCACATAAACAATCAATGACCATTTATTAAATTGTTATAAAATACTGGTTATACCAAGACACAGGTTCAATAATTGAACAAAAAATGTGCTGGGCTTTAATTCGCTCATGTGATGTTATTTTGTGGACAAAACATCTCCCACCCTTGTTTTTCATTTCTGTTTCAATTCTACTTAATTGGACATATAATGGACGGTGTACACGATAAGATTTCCTTTCTGCTGCTCCAGTTTCATGATGATGGCGAATACACGCCGGCTCTAACAACGCCTTTGTTAATGACAACAGCTGGGCTGTGTCTGCTTTCACAAACGCCTGGTGTTGAAACATCTGGAGCTGTTGTGCTGTTCAAATGTCTGATTAAACAGCGTTTCTTCCACTCGTGTCCTCTGCAGCTCCTCGATTGGTCAGAGGTATCCCCGGAGGCGAAGTTTGTGGTGTTTTCTACTCTGCTTGCTATTCAGCGTTTCCACTGCTGGGCTGATGGTGAGTGGACACCGCCGGGCAACAAGCTGGCACATGCATGAACTGAAGATCACATTTCTGTTGAAACGCTGAAGAAAAGTGAAATTCAAAGAAATTACGTGTCATCTAAAATTATTGACGTCTCTAATTTACCTTACCGTAATTTCCGGACTATTGAGCGCACATGAATATAAACCACATCCACTAACTTTAAAAATAAAAAAAATTGTACATATATAGGCTACACTTTATAAGCAGCAAGTGTCCACGTTGTAAAATGAGATATTTACACAGAAATATATACAGGTAGTCCTCGACTTATGACGGCCTTGAGTTACGACGTTTCGCGGTTATGACGCACCTCCCATTAAAAAAAAAAAAAGTAATTTTTTTTTATTTTGAAAAGCCGAGTTACGCAGTTTCCGGTTAGCTGCGGAGGCTACAGCTGCCCTGTACTCTCTAAAAAAGCTAAGTCTGGTCCTCTGGACATTCAAAGAACAAAACAAAACTGTTCATAGTACAACTTACTGTTACTGTGTGTACTGTAAACACGGTTTTACGTTGTAAACGAATACGTACGGAGGATGGTCCGAGCTGTATGGCGGTTTTACGACGTAAACGCAATGGAGAATTCAGAGGAGAGACGGAGGAACGGCTTCACCAGCATACCAGTAGGTTATTAACTATTTTTTTTCCTTCATTATGGCTCCCAAATGTATGTGTGTTTTGATAATTATGTAGGGTACTGTGTTAGGATCGGCTAAGTGCTTGGTAAAATACAGTACTGTGCCTATAAGTTAAAGTATTTACGTATGTTCCGACTTACGTCGAAATTCGGGTTACGACGCAGTGTAGGAACGGATCTCCATCGTAAGTCGAGGACTACCTGTATATTTTTTACTTTTAGTTAAATACGTACTGTAAATGTTTTTTTTCCA